>ML295554.1:981-19356 GCA_005239495.1 Nicotiana undulata | reverse complement strand
AGAAAATGATCAGTACCACCAGAACGTTGGAACTGGTTCATCTGGATCTGTGTGGTCCAATGAAAACTCTGAGCAGAGATGGTAAGAAATATGTGATGGTGCTAGTTGATGATTATTCAAGTTTCACTTGGACCTTATTTCTGGCATCTAAGGATGAAGCATTTGATATGTTTACCTCATTTATTAAGAAAACTCAAAATCAGTTAGGACATCAACTAGCATCAATAAGATCTGACCATGGTACTGAATTTGAGAATGCAAAGTTTGTTGATTCTGTGATGGACATGGTATCAATCAAAAAATTTCTGCCCCTAGAACCCCACAGCAAAATAGGGTTGTGGAAAGAAAAAATAGAACTCTTGAAGACATGGCAAGAACCATGCTTCTTTCTAGCAAACTACTACACAACTTCTAGGCAAAAGCAATAAACACTGCTTGCTATATAATAAATAGATGTATGACCAGGCCACTGGTAGAGAAGACTCCTTATGAATTACTTAAAGGGAGAAAGCCCAACATATCCCATCTTAGGGCTTTCGGATGCAAATGCTTTGTGCACAATAATGGCAAAGATTCCCTAGGTAAATTTGATCCCAGAAGTGATGAGGGAGTATTCTTGGGATATTCATCACATAGCAAAGCCTATAAAGTGTATAATAAAAGAACTATGTGTGTAGAAGAGAGTGTGCATGTTGTCTTTGATGAAACTAACACTTTCTGAGAGACAGGAACCAGAAGATGAGGAGCTTGGACTAGTGAGAAGCAGTGAACACATTGAAGCAGCCATGGGAGATGGACCAGGTCCAACTACCCCAAGCAACATGATAGGGGGGAACTCAACATGTGAACCTTGGCCATGATCCTGTTCCACAACAACAAGGCACCATAGAATCATCAAGAAGTGAACAATTGGTGATCAAACCACACAGATATCAAAGTTCTCACCCTCTTGAGAACATCATAACAAATTTGTCATGCGGAATCAAAACAAGAGCCTCCTTGAAAAATCTGTGTGCGTTTGATGCCTTTCTATCCTTAATCGAACCAAAGAACATTGGTGAAGCCCTATAAGATGCTGATTGGATAAATGACATGCAAGAAGAGCTGAATCAGTTTGAAAGACGTCAAGTATGGCACTTGGTACCCAGGCCACTAGACAGATCAGTGATTGGCACAAAATGGGTCTTCAGGAACAAGCTCGATGAGGATGGAACTGTTACAAGAAACAAGGCCAGACTGGTTGTTCAAGGGTATAGTCAAGAAGAGAGAATTGACTATGATGAGACCTTTGCCCCTATGGCAAGACTGGAGGCAATCATACTTCTTATAGAATTTGCTGCACATATGGAATTCACTCTCCATCAGATGGATGTTAAGAGTGCCTTTGTCAATGGCTATCTGAAGGAAGATGTATTTGTCAAACATCATCCAGGTTTTGAAAGCAAGGAGTCACCAGACCACGTATACAAACTTGACAACGCTCTCTATGGTCTCAAACAAGCACCTAGAGCATGGTATGAGCGGCTATCAAAATTCCTGTTAGAACATGGGTACAAACGAGGAAAAATTGATAGCACCTTGTTCTTAAAGGAAAAGGGTAAAGAACTCCTGGTTGTACAAATATATGTGGATGATATTATATTTGGGGCAATTACTGAAAAACTGAGTAAGGAATTTGCTACACTTATGGGGAGCGAGTTTAAGATGAGCATGATGGTGAGCTAAACTTATTCTTAGGCTTGCAAATCAAGCAAAACCCCAATGGAACAATGATCCATCAAAAAAATTATGTGAAAGAACTACTCAAGAAGTTTAAAATGGAGGACTCAAAGGAAATAGACACCCCCCACAGCCACAGCTACAAAATTGAATGTGGATGAACCTGGTTCATCCGTTGATCACAAGCTATACAAAGGGATGATTGGGTCTCTATTATATCTCACTGCCAGTAGACCTGATATTATGTTCAGTGTAGGACTGTGTGCTAGGTTTCAGGCAAATCCAAAGGAATCCCACCTATCTGCGGTGAAGAGAATTTTGAGATATTTGAAAGGCACAATTGATTTGTGCCTTTGGTACCCTAAAGGTAGTAATTTCAACCTTGTAGGATATGTTGATGCTGATTATGCAGGTTTCCTGGTTGACAGGAAAAGTACTTCAGGCATGGCTCACTTTTTGGGCTACTGCCTTGTGTCTTGGGCCACCAAGAAACAAAATTCAGTAGCTCTGTCTACTGTTGAGGCTGAATATGTGGTTGCAGCCTCATGCTGTGCTCAGTTGCTGTGGATTAAGCAACAACTCATGGACTTTGGTATAGATGTGGGATGCATTCCTATTTTCTGTGATAACACTAGTGCAATTAGTATGACCAAGAACCCGGTTCATCATAAGAGAACTAAGCACATAGATGTTAGACACCACTTCCTTAGGGATAACTATGAAAAGGGAATGATCTCAATTGAATTTTGTGCTACTGACAAGCAAATTGCAGATATCTTCACTAAAGCACTGAGTAGGGAGAATTTTGAGAGAAACGGGCTTGAATTAGGAATGATTAAGATCACCTCATTGGAAAAACTAAAATGAAAAAAAAAATATTTTTGAAAAAAAAAATTGGCTAGAAACATTAACATAGGTACTTAACCAGACTAATCATTGCTCAGTATCATGTCTTTATTGCCATACTCTATTGCCATGTTTTAATATGATTCCCTGGGTACTAATAATGTTTCTCTATCTTTGTAAATTGAGGCAAATTAAAGATTTTCACAAGATGAACCTTGTTCATCTGACTGACAAGGTACGTACTCATCTCCATACACTTATTAAATTAATTACAGTCATACATGAGCAGGACTCTATCTATATTTTGTTCAATTCAAATTCCTAGTAATTATCCAAATTGAACCAGCTTCAAGGAGTCCTATCACATTAAAATTAGCCAAAATTTAGGGGTTTGTAACCATCTAATCAATGTCAGTCCTGCATCGATTAGACTACCACTTGAGTAAATATTCTGCCGTTGTAAAATTCTTAGCCACATCTTATAAAAGGGTCATCATTTCTCCCCTCTTCATAACTAAACCTTCGAACCAAGTTCATCTCACTCTTATCAAACCAAAACTGATAAACCTTTCGTCTTTTCTAAAGCGTTCATAACAATGTCGTCACCACCTCCTGCTTCTTCATCTTCTTCATCGCAAATCATGATTACGATGGAGGACTTTATGAGTTTGATACTAATTCTCCATAAATGTATAGCTCTCAATCTCCAGAGATATCTTTAACCCCTGAAAATCCTCGAGTTCTTGAACCCACACCTAACCCTAACCCAGCCCCTAGGGCTCGTCGTGTGAAAGTTCTTGCCAGAAAATCTGTTGCTTCTTGCTCTCGTGCAAGATTCTTGGAGGAAATTCTACAGGCTAAAAAGGATAATGATTCTAAATCATCAAGTGAATCTTTCAAATCAGCCAATGAGGATGAAGCACCTGGTTCATCCAGTTCTGAGAAAGGAAATCTTGAGTTTGTTTCTGAACCTGCTGCTACTGAGAATAGGTTTTTGTTGGTTGGGTCAGTTGTTGATATTGAAGTGCCGAATAGGCGTAGAAAATTGGGAAAAGAAAAGATTCTTGAGAGTGAGGGAGACGGAGGTTCTGTAAGGGGATCTGGGGAGGACGGCACCCATTTGGCTATTTGTGGTCCTGTTCCTGAGCATGTTGGAGAAGATGTCACCGATTTAGGGGTAAATGTTGCTGAGGAAGTAGCGGCGGGGTTGGAGAGCTTGAGACATGGTATAGATGAACCTGGTTCATCTATAGAGGAAACACTAGCTGGGATGTTGCAGAGGTTGGGAGACTCCTACAATCCCAAAAAGAGAAGAACTCTCAAGTCCAGAAAAGCTAAAACATCTGTTTCTTCAAAGAAACGAAAAGCTCCAGTGTTTGCTGATGCTCCTGCCCCAAAGGTGCGTGCTACTAGGAGTGTTGTTCAACGACAAGAAGAAGAATTAGAAAAGGCTCGGAGAGAGAAAGAAAAATAAAATTGCGAAGGAAAGGCCAAAGTAGGAGAGCCTGTTGAGGCTGTTGATGTGGATGATGTATTGTTGGATCTGGTCCAACATGAGGAGCAGCTTTCTCCTGTTGTGGTTGAGACACCCAAGCCCAAGAAGGCTAAGGATTCTTCAAAGAATTCAATTGTTTTGTCTGCCACACCCTCAAGTACTGCTAAAAGGTCCAGGTCTAAGGCAAAGAAAGTGACGGTTGTTGAAGAAGAAGATAAAGAGTGGAGATGAGAAGGACGTTGGTGAGGAGACTGATAGAGTCACAATGTTCAGCAGGAGGACAATTCTGAAGGGAAAGTTATTGAAAGATCTCAAGGAACCTGGGATGCGATACCTATTGGACACACTGGATGTGCAGGGGTAGAAGGACATGGTCCTTCGCATGGAAGGAAGGCTGGCAAGGAACGAACTGGTGGAGTTCATGGGTAATGCAGTCGTGAAGGATGGCAGGGTTACTTCCACAGTCAAGGGCATTCAGATCACTTTTGATGCAAAGGAACTGGGAGAGATTCTGAACATACCTGTTGAAGGCTACGATGATTACACTAGGCAAAGATGGCCTAGTCTTGATGGAATGGCCTCAGCTCTCAACATCACCAGATTCTTTTGTGAGAATGAGGAGGAAGCTGAGCCCAGGCCGGTATTCAAGAGTGAAATGAGACCCCAGCACAAGTTATTCTTTGAATTTGTGATCAAGTTCCTGCTTCCCAGACAAGAAAGAAGGCACATCGCCAATTACATGGACCTCACCTTGATGGAGTGTTTGTATAGGGGAAAGCAGATCAACTGGCCAGCTTTCATCATTCAACTCTTGGATAGAATTGTAAATGGAACCAAAGTACATGCTATTCCTTATGGCTTTATTCTGACAACTGTACTTGCTCACTTTGAGGTTCCAGTGAAGAAAGCTGAGATGGAAAATGCTAAGGATTATTTTGGGAAGAACACTTTGTTGACTTGTGATTATATTGTCAATGTTCCGGAAGATGAACCTGGTTCATCTAGGAAGCAGCCAGTCAATAGCAAAGAAAGGTCATTGGTGCAGGAAGGAGAGATGAAGGATGAGGAGATCCTTAGATTGAAATCTCATCTTCATGAGGTGGAAGCTGAGCGGGATGCTCTCAGAGTTGAACTAGCAAAGGAGAAGGAGAAAAATGAAGGTGTTCTTCACCAAATGTTGTCTCTCCTTCAAGCCAAAAACCCAACCTCATCTGCACCTACCCAACCTTAGAATGTCCAGAGCCACCAACACCCCCTCTATGACCCAGTCTGGGATTTGTTATGTTTCTACTTTTACTCTGTTTTGCTCATGGTTATGTTTTTTTTTTTTACTGAATGATGTTTGATTTCTGATCCTATTAATGAATTCTGCTGTTTTGTTATTGACTTGTCTCAATTTCTTATTTAGCTTACATTTATTGGTTTCTTGTGATGATTAATCATGTTTTGCACTGCAGTTGCCTCAAATGGCCATGAGTAATTGTTAATAACTCTGGTAAGTTTATCATTTAGCAACTTTTTCGATGATGCCAAAAGGGGGAAGATAAATAGTGCTTTTCTCAAATTTTCAAAGTGATATTTATAACCTAATGAACCTAGTTTCTCTATGATAAATGCTTAAAACCATACAAAGTGCTTGAAGATTGTACAGGGTTAAGCACTGGGTTTGTCATCATCAAAAAGGGGGAATTTGTTGACCCAAGTCACTGCATGGTTTTGAAGATTGACAAATGTCTACCAAGTTGAACCAGGTCCATCAGGCTATCATAGTGAAACAGACTCATTGGCACGCGAAGAGTCCATGCGTAGGAGATACCATGTTATGTGAATTATCTGGGAACTAAGAGCTTGTCTCCTAAAGCGAAAAGGATGCAAATTGATAAGAGGTTATAGTTTGAATTCAGCAAGGATAGTAACAAAGGAAGGAAGTTGAGTTTAATACAAACTCTTCCACCAAGGAAGAGTTGCATCAGAATCAAACAAGAACATCTCAACTACTGGCACTATATAATATTGAAGTATTCCTACTGAAGAGGTGTTCGCACAAAGGCATAAGTGAAACAAGAATTGAAAGCAAACATCCCAGAGACATTTTGCAAGCAGAATCCTCGTGCGACACAAAGGCTACTGACCAGCTAGAAGAACCAGTTTCATCTGTTTGTTTATTAAGTCTAGTTGGTTGTAGTAGGTGATTTAATATTGTATCTTTTCAGCTTTCTTAGAAGCAATTGTAATAGGTACACACTGTTCAAGTTAGAGTTAACTTGAAGCTTGCCGCAATTAGCTAGAGGTTAGGTTGCTACAAAGGGATTAGAGTTAGTCCTAGATTTATAAAAGAGTTTATTTTGTAAATGCTGTTTGGCTCAGAGTTGTAGTGAAGAGTTTGTGAAAATCCTACTGAGGAGTAGAACGTGGTTTTTTTACCTTTTGAGCCAGGTGTTTTCCACGTAAAAATCTCTGTGTTTTTACTTTACTACATTGATTATTCCGCAACAGTAGAAGTTGGAACACCAAGAAGAACTAGGTTCTTCTACTAAGACAGCACTCGAAAAATTAGACACCACACAAATCACCCCCCCTCTTGTGTGGTATTTAAGTATAAAACATCACAAGGATTTTGAGAACCAGTTCCATGCGGGCATTTGTAGACATTTGTTCCTCGAGTAGTTTCTCCCGCAGGTTCTCAACCTGCTGCCTAAGATTAGCATTTTCCTTGGTCAAGAAGGCAACTTCTTCATGCGAAGAGTTAGCAGAACCAGGTGCCCCAACATCTTGACTCAGCTGAGTTTCCAGTATAGCATTCTGAGCCTTCAACTTTCTGAACACTTCAGTTGCAGCATTTTGAGCATTGATCAATTGAGATATTGTAGAAGTGCCCCCCAGCCTTCTCTATACATTCACACTCTTCCAAAGTCGTTTTTTAGGAGGACTACTTGCGGGTTCCTACTTTTGGGTTAGCCAGAGTCACCTTGTAGAACTCAAAAACGCATGTGAGCAGAAATCCATATGGGAGCCCATGATAGCCATCTCGGAAGTTCACCACCTTTTGCATATGTTCTATCATGATAGCTGGCAGATTAATAGGTGTGAACGAATCAAGAGCCTCCATCAAAACCAAGTCATACTTGGAAGCAATAGACCTCCTCTCAGCACGGGGTAAGAGAACCTTGTTTACAAACTCAAAGAGAAGCTGGTATACTGGAAGTAGTGACTTTTTATGCACCCGTTCTCCCTGCTGTATATCTTGGTCTTTCACAATGGATCTCCGAAATTTAGCTTCACATGCACTCTTGACAGATGACATCCCCTCATATGGAACCTGCAGAGCCTTTCCCAAAGCAGCAGCATCGAGCACGATGTCAACCCCATTTACCAGCACACAGATATAATCCCCTTCAACAGTGAAGAGAGTTGTGTAGAAGGTTTGCACCTCTTCTTCATAAAACTTGGGCACATCCGCCAGAAAAAGATGGTCTCATTGCTGGAACTCCACTATCTCCAGAACATGTCTCATGCCAGCCATCTCAAATATTTTTGGGTCAAACATACAACCCCACAGCACTTTTTGAGTTCTCAATCTTTCCTTCCCAAGTCCATTGTCACTTGGTATGGTCTTCAGTGCACCGGGTCCCCCAACAGTTTCCTTTTTTTTTCTCAATCTGTCAACAAACGTCCCTCTCTCACGCTCAACTCCCACAGTATCGCTTTCAGACAGCTCTTTCTCAACCACAACCTTTTTGGATTTGCCACTACTCTTCACAGGTGTTGCACCCTATTTTTCCACAACTTCTTCAGAAGCTCCAACCAAAGACTTTTGAAATTTTGTAGATATGTTTACTAAGGAACTAGGTTCCACTTCAGCATCTTCATCAACCTCAAATACTAGAATATCCATGTCATCCACAACCTTTCCTTGCTTTAACAACCTCTTCTTCTTCTTCTTAAGACTTTTCTTGCTCTTTTACAAGGCAGAGTCGAGAGCCTTTTTCTTCTGCAACCGGGTAGAGGGTCTCTTGGAAGAGGACTTAGGAGTAACTACTCGTTTACAAAGCTTAAATCGAGCACTGAGTACCATTTCATCTTCATTGTCTTCGTCAAAAGGAACAGTAATGGGAGGAGTAGACTCCAAAGGTTTTGTCTAGAAAATGGGTTCCTGGTTTATTTCTGCTGAAGGAGAAACAGGTTCTCCAGCAGGTTTGTCTTTTACAGTGTCATGAACAGGAGATTCAAACAAAACCATAGTCCCCTCATCCCCTAGGATGGAGGTTCTTTCCCCTGAGACTTAGGAAGGGGGAGGCTCCTTAAGTGTCGAGATTTTTGGCGGCAGTGGCCATGATATTCTTTGCCGCTTCCTTTTTTGGTGACTCCATGGGAGTCACAGAGTAAAGAATGGAGGAGTTCAGATATTGGTCGGGGTCTTTCTTAGAGACCTCTGATGCTTGAGGAGTATCACGTTCCAGGGGTTCTTTGGTTTGGTCAGACGAAAGATGAGAAGTAGGGTTTGAAGGGGGAGTAACGGCGACAGGAGGTGAAGAGGAAACCGATGTGGGGACAACGGCATCAGGGTTAGTGGAGGACTGGATTTCTGGTGGTGTGAGAGTGGTGTTGGTGGCAGAAGATGGAGATGATTGTTCGTTGGCCATTGTAGGATGAGTGACACACAAAGTTCAGAAGGAGGGAGAATTTGCAGAGTTGTAATGGGAGATGATGGTTTTGAGCGGTTGGGAGTGAGAGGGTTTTATGGAAAGAAGGGTAATAAAGAGGGGGGAGAGAAACGGATTCTGACGAATTTCAAAAAATGACGGTAGGTTTTTGGAAGATAAAAAGTGCAGAGGAAGTGAAAGGATTTGAGAGATAAGATGTGACACACAGGCTTTGAAAAGTCGGATGATGTGCCAGTTGCATTTATTTTGTTGTCTTTTAAGAAAAGCATGAGAAATATGCATTACTACTAACCTGTGGTACAGGAACCAGGTTCCTGACTTGTTTTTGTAAATTTTTTAGCTCTCTTTTGCAGTTCCAATGTTGTACCTTTATCTTCTATAATCATCATGCGTGTCTACCTGCAACGGTATAGATGTGAGTTAGGCTTGGTCAGAAAACACTTTAGCTGACTGTACCTGAGTGTGACTCTCATAGCCATGTGAGGAGAACCAGGTTCTCAGTTAGGCTTCATTAACCTCAGTGCCATCCTATTTCTCTCAAAGTGTTCCCTTCTTAGAGCTTTGGTGAATATATCTGCAATTTGATCTTCAGTGCAACAAAATTTCATGCAAATATGCTCATTTTCAATATTATCTCTGAGAAAATAGTGTCTGACATCAATGTGTTTGGTTCTCTTGTGCTGAACTGGGTTCTTTGACATGTTAAGGGCACTGGTGTTATCACACAGAAGTGGTACACAATCAATGTATACTCCAAAATCTTCAAATTGTTGCTTGATCCACAACAGCTGAGCACAGCAGGATGCAGCTACAACATATTCTATTTCAGCTGTTGAGAGGGACACTGAGTTTTGCTTCCTTGTACCCCATGATATTAGGCATGATCCAAGGAAATGGTCCATTCCATAAGTGTTTTTCCTGTCCACCAGATAACCTGCATAATCAGCGTCAGCATAACCAACAAGTTTAAAATTGTCACCTGAAGGATAGTACAGAACCAGGTCCTGTGTGCCCTTAAGATATCTCAGAATTCTCTTGGATGCCTTCAGATGAGATTCTTTGGGATTTGATTTAAACTTGCACACAATCCCACACTAAATACAATGTCTGGCCTACTTGCAATGAGGTAGAGTAGAGATCCAATGATCCCCCGATACATTGTTTGATTCACAGGTGATCCAAAATCATCCATGTCCAGCTTGGTAACAACAGCAATAGGGGTATTGATCACCTTTGATGCTTCCATGTCAAACCTTTTCAGCAGTTCTTTGATGTATTTATGTTGACTAATGCACGTTCCCTTTGTGGACTGCTTCACTTGAAGCCCCAGAAAGAAGTTCAGTTCTCCCATCATACTCGTTTCAAACTCACTTCCCATGAGTTTGGCAAATTCTTCACATAGTGAGTCTGTTGTAGCCCCAAATATGATGTCATCTACATAAACCTGCACAATGAGCAGGTTCCTTCCCCGTTTCTTCAAAAACAGTGTATTGTCAATCTTTCCTCGAGTGAAACCATTTTCCAAGAGAAACTTGGAAAGCCTTTCATACCAGGCTCTAGGGGCCTGCCTCGGTCCGTAGAGATCCTTATCCAATTTGAATACATGTTCAGGATGTACATGACATTCAAAGCCTGGAGGTTGCTTAAAATAGACCTCTTCCTTAAGAAAACTATTCGAAAAGGCACTCTTCACATCCATTTGGAACAAGGTGAATTCCATATGTGATGCTAAGGCAATGAGGATCCTGATGGCTTCCATGTGAGCAACTGGGGAAAACGTCTTATCATAGTCGATCCCTTCCTCCTGATTGTATCCTTGGACAACTAGCCTCGCTTTGTTCCTTGTGGTATTTCCATGTTCATCCAGCTTATTCCTGAACACCCACCTGGTCCCTATGATGGTTCTGTCTGAGGTTCTAGGTACCAGGTGCTATACCTTATTTCTCTCAAATTGATTCAGCTCATCTTGCATAGCTGTAATCCAGTCTACATCTTTCAAGGCTTCCTTGATATTTTTGGGTTCTATTTGAGATAAGAAGGCTGAAAAGGATAGGGAATTCCTGGGTTTTTATCGTGTTTGGACTCCAGAATCAAGGGGGTGATTATGTTATCAAGAGGATGAGAGATTTTGTGTTTCCAATTTGGGACTTGAATCTGATTGGTAGAAGAACTGGGTAAGTGAGATGGGTTTCCCTGCATTCCTCGTTCAGCTACCTGTGGAATGCCTTGCACTGCATCTCCAACCCTTTTCTCAGCTTCAGTGGTAGTAATGGGGGTACCAGGTTCCTCTTGTGAAGTTGATGAAGATGTTGCATTGTCTTCACTAGCTTCCTTCATCTGACTCATCATGTCAACTTTTCCATTTTAGACATCAGATATTTCTCCAGGAACCAAAAGCGGTTCATTGTCTTGATCATCACTGTCACCTTCCTTGTTTGAAGAAGGTGTCTCATTGAATATCACATGAACACTTTCTTCCACACATTGTGTTCTTTTTTTGTAGACTTTGTAGGCTTTGCTTTGAGAGGAATATCCCAGAAAGATTCCGTCATCACCTTTTGCATCAGAATTCCCAAGCTGGTCCTTCCCGTTGTTGAGGACATAACATTTGCATCCAAAGGTTCTCAGATGAGTTATCTTTGGCTTTCTTCCATTGAGTAGCTCATGAGGAGTTTTGTTCAAGAAGGACTTGATCATGCACCTGTTCACCAAAAAGCACGCAGTGTTTATTGCCTCTGCCCAGAAATTTTTGGCAATTCCACAGTCAACAAGCATTGTTCGTGCCATGTCTTCTAGGGTTCTGTTCTTCATTTCAAC
Source organism: Nicotiana undulata (assembly GCA_005239495.1). Taxonomy (NCBI): domain Eukaryota; kingdom Viridiplantae; phylum Streptophyta; class Magnoliopsida; order Solanales; family Solanaceae; genus Nicotiana; species Nicotiana undulata. Next base: position 7,815 of record ML295554.1, on the reverse strand, counting down.
AACACCATTTTGTTGTAGAGTCCTTGGAGATGAGAAGTTATGAGTGATCCCCTTTTCATTGCAAAATTCATCGAATTTGGCATTGTCGAATTTTGTCCCATGGTCAGATCTGATGCAAGCTACCTTCAATTCCATTTTCACCTGGATTTTCTTAAAAAAGGACACAAATACTTCAAGGTTCTCATCTTTTGTTATGAGAAACAGTGTCCAACTGAATATAGAATCACAAGAATATACTTCTTTCCACCTCTGCTTGGTATTCTCATAGGACCACACAGATCCATGTGAAGGAGTTCGAGGGGTTTTGATGTTCTAACATCCTTCTTTGGCTTAAAGGATGATTTCACATGTTTCCCGCTAGCACATGCATCACATACTCTGTGCTCCTTGAATTTTGAATTTGGCAGACCACGAACCAGGTCCTTCTGTATCAATTTATTCAGAAGAGAGAAGCTTGCATTCCCCAATATTCTATGTCATAGTTCTGCATCATCATCAACTGCCTTCAAGCAGCTCATACAGCTTCCAAAGATTCAAAGTCAGCAACATAGATGTTTTTGTACCTTTTGGCTACTAAAACCACTTCCCCAGCTACCAGACTAGTAACTGTGCACACTTTAGACTACTTTGTTCCCTTTATCACAGATTTGGGAGACACTCAAGAGACTGTACTTCAGCCCATCTACGTAGTACACATTCTCAATTGAGTGCAAAAGAGACTTTCCAACCCTTCCGACACCGAGAATGTATCCCTTTTTTCCATTGCCAAAGGATACATCCCCTCCTTGCAGAGCTTTCGGTGAGAGAAAATCCATAGTGTTCCCAGTCATGTGCTTTGAGCATCCACTGTCCATGATCCATTGTAGTCATGTTCCTCTCACTGGTCCCTGCACATATAGATTACAGGTTAGATTTAGGAACCTAAACATGTTTGGGTCCCTTGTAATGAGGAAAATGGTGGATATAGATTTTCTAGTCCATGCAGGCAAGAAGCGATTTTTGCTAGTGGTACCTGGTCCCCTTCTAGTGGTCACTTTTTCAGCAAACACTTTGTTTTTTCTGAACAGATTGAACCCTGGCAGGGCAGTTTTCTTTGAAGTGCCCATTTTTCCCACAGTGGGTACAAAGCTAGTTACCTGGAATAGTGACGTACTTGATATGAGGGTTGTAAGGAATTTTCTCCTTTGGAAACCCAATCCCCTCCCTGTTTCCACTGTTGTTAAAGTACACGGCAGTGACAGCATCTGTGGACCAGGTCCACTTTAGAGATTTTTCAAGATCAATTTTTAGTTTTACCAATTCAGCTTGAAGTTGCATGTTTTTCTCAAGTTCACCACATAGACTAGTTTTCACATCATTTAATTCTTTTTCAAGCTTGATGTGTGTCTCACTTGCTACTTCCTTCCCTTTCTCAATATTCACAGGCCTATGTTCTGATTTGAGTCCCTCAATTGTTTCCTCTAGGTCTGTGATTACCACCAGAAAGTCATCCCTTTCTTTTTCAGTGATAGCAATTTTTCCTGCCAGAGTATTCTTTTCCTTGCTCAGGTTCTCTACGGTTTCCTTCAGGTCAACCACCACTACTGTCAGGTCATCTCTCTCCGTTTCTGCACTATTGGTCTTTTCAGCTAACACTCCCTTTTTTTTCTCAAGGTTGCTTATGGTTTCCTTCAAGTCCACAACCACTACCATCAAGTCATCTCTTTCATTGTCCACACTGTTTATTTTTCTAGTTAGAGATTCTTTTTCGTTTTCAAGGTAACTCATGGTCTCCTTCAAATCAACCACACAGACCACTAAATCATCTCTAGATTGCTCAACATCTCCTAACTCTACAGTCAGGTCATCTTTATCATCAACTTAACTATAGTATACATCATTTAGAACATTTGCTAATGACATTAATTTCATAGAAGAGTAAGACTTCAGATTTCTCTGACTGTAGAGTTAGGACATTTCATAGAAGAGTAAGACAATTAACCTCATCGTTGTCATCCTCTTCATCATCATTAAACTGGGCTATCAAAGCAAACAATGAATCATATTCTTTTGCTTCATTTTCCACTGCCATCATGGAACTGTTTCTTGCATCTGGTTCCTCTTATGATTCACTAGAGGAGTCTCCCCATGCATCAAGAGCTTGCTTCACAACATTGTCAGTTGCACTTTTTCTGTTGAATTGTTTGTCAGGAACCGGGTTCCTTTTTGTTGTTTTGTCAGAGTTGTTTTTGTAGTGCTCCTTCTTCATAAATGGGCAGTCTTTGATGAAGTGCCCTGGCTTTCCGCACTTTTGACAGAGATCATAGTTCCTTGGTTTACTTGAACTGTCTCTCCTTGGTATACCACCATTTCTTCGAACCATTTTTTGAAATCTTTTAGTGAGATAGGTCATGTCATTTTCTCCTTCACTTGAGTCATTGTTGTCAGCTTTGAGCACCAGGTTCTTCTCTTTCTTGGACTCTCTTCTTTCACTGTCTTTCTTCCTCTTCATCTCGTATGTCTTCAGGTTTCCAATCAGCTCATCCATGCTTAGAGTTTGTAGGTATTTTGCTTCAGTAATGGCGTTCACCTTACTCTCCCAAGAGCTAGGCAACACACTGAGGACTTTCCGTACCAGCTTGTTTCTAGGAATAATTTCTCCAAGTGAGTGAAGCTCATTAATGATGGATGTGAATCTATTGTGGATATCTTGTATAGACTAATCATCCTTCATCCTAAAAAGCTCATACTCAGTGGTGAGCATGTCAATCTTGGACTGTTTAACCTGAGTAGTTCCCTGATGTTCCGTTTTCAAAGCTTCTCATATCCCCTTGGCAGATTGACAAGCTGAGATCCTATTGTACTCATCAGGTCTTATACCACATACCAAGATCGTCTTGGCACAAAAGTTCTTCTCAACAGCTTTTCTGTCAATGTCGTTGTATTCTTTTCTGGTCTTAGGCACCATCACACCAGGTTCTCCAACCTGCTTCATAGGAACGTGTGGACCATCACAAATGACGTCCCACAGCTCAGAGTCTTCTACCATTATGAAATCATACATACAGGTCTTCCACCATCCGTAATACTGACCATTGAATCTAGGAGGTCTGTAGGTTGATTGTCCTTCCTCAAAGTTAGGTGGAGCTGCCATTGAGATCCTTTCTAAGTGTTAACCATTTAGAAAGAACCCGCTCTGATACCAATTGATAGTTTATATGAGTCCACCAACTGTATAGATGCATGGTCCTATACCAATTCCCTCAGAGTTATCTATTGAAACAGAATGTAAATGAGACACGGACTTTTACGTGGAAAAATTCCAACTCAAGAGGACAAAAACCACGACCTACACTGGTAGGATTTCAACTTCACTAACTTGTAACTCAACTTTACAAGCCACTTTGTAATGACTCTATTACAAAGACTTCAAACACACTAACTTGTAATGCACTTATTACAAGCCACTTTGTCACTTACTAGTTACAAAGACTTTAACCTATGACTAACTCTAGTCACAACACAAACTCGGATGGTTTATGATTTTGGGTTTCCTAAAACAAAGCTTCTAAGAAAGCAAGATAGGAGTTACAATAAGGAATAAAATACAAGATTACAACTCAACTAAGGACACACATGGACTCGTAGTGGAATTGGTCCGTATTGGAGTTGTCTTCTTGTTCTTGACACACTTGAGACTTTAATGCAAGATTAGATCTTCAATGCTTGAGACAATATTAGTAAATTCTCAAGTGATTGTGTTTTTTGTCTTACACCATACTATTATACTTCAAATACATCCCAAGAATGATGTCTATTCTTAGTTGGTACACACTTCTTCCAATGGGAAGTGACTGTTGCACTGTTTTTTGTATTGTAGCGTGCACAATTGCAGGCAGTCACTTTCTGCAACTGTTTTCAGCTGTAGAGTTGACTTGTACCTCTGTTAGGGAAACATAAAGGGATCAGGTCCCTAAACCGTTTCTTGTGAATACAAAAGTACACTTCCCAGATTTCTTTGAGTCAGTTGTTGAATGATTGTACCAGGCATGCATCAGGTCCTTTATCTAGTTATATACAGAAAGTTTGTTAGATCATCAAAACATGAGACTAAGAGACCTTGAACCCGTCAGCGATAGTTCATTAAAGTTCCATATTTTTTCATTAAAAATATCCTTTTTATTTTTATGGAGTAATCACTAATTGAGAGATGGCCTGCCACTGCCTTTCTAAGATTTCCTATATTGGGAATCATAATGGTCTCCCATATGTTCATTTGGAATGATAATGGGATGACCATGTAATAACCTTAGAGCATAATTCTCATCCTCTTTGAATGTTTTTTCAGACGAATGAGCTTTTATTTTTAGCAATACTAGTTTCATAAGAGGTGATGATTAGTCTAGCCCAGGGGGTTGTAGCATTTATAAGAATTCTCCATACTAGGCTAGCTAGTGTGCATATGTTCTTAACATTTGCATTATGAATACCTAGACTTCCATTGAATTTTGGTTGGCATATAGTAGATCATTTAACTAGATGAATTTTTCTTTTTTTTGTGGTGGTACCCCATATAAAATTCCTTTGAATTTTATCAATCTTATTAAGGACATTGTTAGGAAATAAGGTGTATTGCTTATAATGGTTGGGTATTGAATTAAGGCAAGATTGGGATAGGGTTGTTCTCCTTGATAAATTAATAAATTTTATTTTTCAGGATGCTAGTTTAGATCTTATTTTATCAATTATAAATCGGTAGTCTATTGGCCTTGGGCATTTATTTAATATAGGAATCCTAGGTAGGTATCAAAGTTGTCACAATTCTTTATACCTAGTCTTTTTGTAACATCCTTAATAAGGGTAGGAGTGCAGTTTTTTAAAAAGATGACCTTTGATTTAGCAATGTTAATACTCTGTCCTGATAAGTCACAAAACTGGTCTAATCCATTTTTAATAGCTTGGCATGATTTATCATTAACCTTTGCCATTAAAGTAAGGTCATCTACAAAAAAAATAAGTGAGAAAATTTTGGACATTTTTTTCTATGGTTATTGGATCCCAATTCCTAATATTGACTTTATGGTCTATATATCTTGTTAACATTTCTAAGCAAAGGATGAAGATGTAGGGTGAGATGGGATCACCTTGTTTGATGCCTCGACTTGGATCAAAGAATTTTGTGATGGAGCCATTAACTAAAACTGCCACACCACTCGTTGAAATACAATTTAATAACAGCTTGGAGAAGTTAGGAGGGAATTTGAAGTATTTTAGAGTGTGATGAACAAAAGACCATTCTAAACGATCAAAAGCTTTCTCTAGATCAAATATCATATGGCCTTGTTTGCCTTTTATTTTTTTAAATTGAAAACAAGTTCTTGAATGATGATTGCATTGTCAGAATCTCTTCTATTTTTTATGGAACTTGCTTGAAAGGGGCTTATAATTTGTTCTAGGAATGGTTTTAGGCGATTTGCTAGGATTTTAATAATTAATTTGTAGATAGTATTGCAAAGACCAATTGGTCTTAAATTACTAATGTTATTTTCATTAGGGATTTTTGGGATAAGACAAAGATAGGTTCTATTAATGTCTTTGGGGATTTTCTGATTTTTAAAAATATCATGACAAAGCTTCATTACATAATGTCCTATAGTTTTCCAATATTTTTGGGAAAAAGAGGTGAAGGACATCCGGCCCTGGATCTTTGAAAGGTTTAAATAAATAGAGAGCCCTTTCAATTTCAATATCCAGCAAGGGACTATCTAGAAAGTTTAGGTCTAAATTAGGGTGTGCAGAGAGGTTTTCCAGTGGACTAATCTAACTAGCTAGGGAGTGAGAAGTTGTGAATGTATTTGAGAAGTAATTGAGAATGTGTGACATAGTTAGATGGTGCTCATTGATCCAATTTCCAGCATCATCTTTAAAGAAATTAATCTTATTTCTTCTTTTTCTATTAGAGGCTGAAATATGAAAAAACATTGTGTTAGCATCTCCTTCTTTTAACCACATTATCCTAGATCTTATTTTTCAATAATCTTCTTCAATCCTTATGGTGTCATTGTATTCCTTTCTTAAGTCATTTTTTGGAGTTTGAAGGAAATTACTAGTAGTATAATTACTGGAATTCTTGATTCCTTGTAGCATAGCAAGTAATTTCTCTTTTTTCCCATTATATCACCAACAGTTTTGTCTTTTCAAGGTTTTAAATTATCCATAAAGTTTTGGCTAGCTTTAAAATAGTCTGATTCATACCAAAAAAATTCAATAATTGTTTGAAATTCCGGATATTTGCACCAGAAAGTCTCGAGCCTAAAAGGTTGTTTATGACTTATCTTATTTTTTGGAATTAATTCAATTAGTATAGGATTATGGTCTGAGTACGTTTTGGGTAAATAAATTATAGAGCTTTTGGGGAAGAGTTCTATCCACTCCTCATTCCCTAATATTTTGTCTAGTTTTTCCATTATAAGACCTTTATTTCTATGTCTATTGTTAGACCAAGTATACTTACACCTTTTAAAACCAAAAACGAGTAAATTGTAATTGTTAATCTTAGACCAAATATACTTAGATCGGTTGTCTTTAATAGGTTTTGACTTAGTAATTGATCAAATACATTTTGAAGCAATATTTAAAGAATTAGTGATCTTTCTTCTCTGACTACATCAATTCGTTAATTAACTCTCTGGTTTAGACTTTTCTATCATGCCTTCTTTCTTTTGTTAGTAGTTTAACTGATTGATTTTTAATATTAAAGACTTTTTTATTTTTGTTGTTTCTTCCCCCCCCCCCACCCCCCCACCTCCCTTCCCCCGCTTTCGCTCTTCTCATTTTTCTTTTTTACATCTGCCT
>ML295550.1:51320-78651 GCA_005239495.1 Nicotiana undulata | reverse complement strand
CCCTGCGATCGCACAGTGTTAGGGGTTTTGACTTTCGCGATCGCAGCCTTTAGGCACGCGATCGCACAACACTCCTGACCTCCCGACCCCACGCGCCCCAAACGCTCTACGCGATCGCAAGAAACCTCACGTGACCGCACTGCCTAACCTGCTCGTTCTCTGCGATCGCGGGCATACTTATGCGATCGAAGAGAGTAAGTAATGACCCTCTCAAAATTCTCTATGCGATCGCGACTCCCTTTATGCGATCGCAGAGATTAAAACTCTGCTGCACTGACACCAGAAAACCAGCAGTTGCTCTAAGTCCAAATGAGTCCGTTAATCACCCGAAATCAATCCTGAGCCCCTTGGGACCCCGACCAAATATACTAACACATCCCATAACATCATTCAAACTTAGTCGCACTCTCGAAACACCAAAACTAACATCAAAACTCCAAATTCTCATCCAATTCAAGCCTATGATTTCCAAAAACTTCCGAAACTCGCATTTGATCCAAAATGACCTAACGAAGTTACAGCAACTCTCGGAATCCCATTCCGACCCTGGGATCAAAATCTCGCCTATCAACCGGAATTCGCCAAAATACTAACTTCGCCAATTCAAGCCTAATTCTACATCGGGCATCCTAAAAATATTCTGAACACACTCCTAAGTCCCAAATCACCTAACGAAGCTATCCGAACCATAAAATACGTATTCCGAGGTCATTTACCAATAAGTCAACTCTTAGTTGACTTTTTCCATTTTTAAGGCTGTTCTTAAGGACTAAGTGACTAAATTCTCATTTAACCATTTAAATTTCAAGCCTATCAACTCTAACACATTAATAATAGGATAACCAACATATAATAAGCCACTAATAATAGTTATAATGCAGGTTTCACGTAACGACAGACCGGGTCGTTACTCATAGCTTCCGAGGTATCATGAGTAAAAATGGCTTCGATAAACATGTCGAACCCACAAAAGTACCACGATTGTCAGAATACAGCTTCAACATCAACACATCAGGTATTGTTTCAGCCGTTGGGTAGATCAAGGATACTTGATGGCCTAGACCTCTACAGACCGATCAGGCACAAACGAACCCTAATCAAATATGCAAATATCATGGTACTCATGGTCACAGAACCGAGGACTGCAGACAACTAAGGGATAAAGTAGCTCGTGTATTCAACGAGGGCCACCTTCGAGAGTTCTTGAGTAACCGAGCTAAAAACCACTTCAGAGACATGGATGCAAATAGGAAGAACAAATAGGAAGAACCACAACACGTGATTCACATGATCGTTGGGGTCGATATTCCACAAGGGCCCATTAGCGCACCAAGGTGTCGATCACTAGCGAAAAGTGAACTCAAGACTATGTACCAAAAGGGACCTTGTCTTTCAATGACAAAGAAGCAGAAGGGATATCACAACCCCACAACGACGCATTGGTAATCTCTATTCTTATGAATAAAATTCAGGTTAAACGTGTTTTAATGATCAACGAAGCTCGACCAATATTATTCGATCGAGGGTCATGGGGCAGCTCGGCCTGCAGGATCATAGTGTGCCTGCAACTCGGGTTCTCAATGGTTTCAACATGGCAAGTGAAACTACTAAGGGGGAAATCATCTTGCCAGCAAACGTAGCCGGGACCGTTCAAGAAAAAAAGTTCCATGTGATCGAGGGCGATATGAGATACAACGCCCTGCTCGGAAGACCCTGGATTCACAACATGAGGGAGGTCCCTTCAACCCTTCACCAAGTTCTTTAGTTCCCTACACCTGAGGGAGTAAAAACGGTGTACGGGGAACAACAAGCTGCCAAAGAGATGTTTGCGGTCAATGAAGTAATACCTGTATCGGCACCCTCGTCAACAAAAGGATCGGAGTCCAAAGGAAAGTAGGAGGCTAAAGAGAAACCACAGGCACTAGCCTCGACTCAGTCAGAGAAGTAGGGAACGGACGAGGACGAAAAATACTGGATCCCTCGATCCTTCATAATTCCCGATGATTCTGACGCCACCAAATCGACAGTCGAAGAGATGGGACAAGTTGTATTGATCGAAGATCTTCTCGAACGAAAGGCATACCTAGGCACATGGTTGACTCCTGAGCTCAGGAAAAAACTTATTCAATTACTTTTATATAACATAGATTGTTTTGCCTGGTCCCATCTCATGACAGGGATCCTACCAGAAATCACTACACATCAGCTAAGCTTGGACCCGAAGTTCCGTTCAGTAAAGCAAAAGAGAAGGCCTCAGTCCTAGGTTAAACATGCATTCTCCAAGGATGAGTTACCAAACTTCTCAAAATAGGGTCCATTTGGGAAGTAAAATATCCCGAATGTTTAGCAAACATAGTAATAGTCCCTAAAAAAGGAAATAAACTTAGAATGTGCGTAGATTATGAGGATTTAAACAAGGCCTGCCCTAAGGATTCTTTTCCTTTGCCGAATATCGTGGCATGATCGATGTCACGGCTGTCCATGAGATCCTCAGTTTTCTCGATGCCTACTCTGGGTACAATCAAATACGAATGAACCCGGAGGATCAGGAAAAGACTTCATTCATCACTAAATACGACACCTATTGTTATAACGTAATGCCGTTCAGACTAAAAAATGCTGGTGCTACTTATCAACACCTAGTATATCGAATGTTCGAAGAACAAATAGGTAAATCAATAGAAGTTAATATTGATTATATGTTAGTTAAATCCCTGCGAGCAGAGGACCATTTGAGACATTTGTAGGAGACCTTCGATACACTAAGAAAGTACAACATGAAGCTCAATCCGGAGAAATGCGCATTCGGGGTCAGCTCGAGCAAGTTCCTCGTCTTCATGGTATCAAATCGAGGAATCGAGATCAACCTCGCTAAAATCAAGGACATCGAAGATATCACAGTCGTGGATAATGTCAAGGCCGTACAAAGGTTAGCCGCCCTATGCCGATTTATTTTGAGGTCCTCATATAGAAGTCATCAGTTCTTTCTTCTCATTGCTTAAGATGAAGAGGAATTTCGCATAGACCCCGGAATGTCAACAAGTCTTACAAGAACTAAAATGATACCTGTCGAGCCCGCCATTGCTTCACACCCCGTAAGCGGATGAGCAACTCTACTTATACTTCGCGTTCTCGGAGATAACGCTAAGTGGGGTCCTAGTTCGAGAAGAGAAAGTTACACAATTCCCTATTTATTATGTTAGTTGGACCTTAGGTGAGGCTGAGACCTGATGCCCACACTTAGAAAAATTAGCGCTTGCTTTAATAAGCGCCTCTAGGAAATTAAAACCGTATTTTCAGTGTCATCCGATCTGTGTTATGACTACGTAGCCCCTTCACAATATTTTGCACAAACCCGAGCTCTTGGGTCGATTGGACAAATGGGCCATTGAGATCAACGGGTATGATATCGAGTATCAACCCCGAACGACAATTAAGTATCAAATTTTGACAGACTTTGTAGCCGACTTCACGCCACCCCTCGTACCCGAGGTCGAAAAGGAATTATTACTAAAATCGGGTACATCTTCGAGGGTGTGGACCCTATTCACTGACGGTTCTTCAAACGTGAAGAGATCCGGGGTGGGCATCGTTTTGAAGCCGCCCACAGGTTATACAATTAGACAATCTATCAAAACTTCGAAATAACTAACGATGAGGCCGAGTATGAGACCATGATTGCAGGTCTCGAGCTAGCTAAGAGTTTGGGAGCAGAGGTCATCGAGGCCAAATGTGACTCCCTACTTGTGGTAAACCAAGTCAACAGAACTTTCGAGGTTCAAGAAGACCGAATGCAGAGGTACTTGGACAAACTACAAGTGGCTTTAAATCGATTTAAAGAATGGACCCTACAACACGCACCCCGAGAACAAAACAGCGAGGCCGATGCCCTTGCAAACTTGGTTTCTTCGGTCGAAGATGACGAACTTAGCTCGGGGACTGTCGTACAACTTTAGAGGTTAGTGATTGAAGAAGGTCACTCTACAAGCTTAACCTGGGATTGGAGAAATAAGTATATCGAATACCTAAAGAACACGAAGCTTCCATCGGATCCTAAGGAATCGAGGACTCTACGCACAAAAGCAACACGATCCACATTGGCCGAGGATGGAACACTGTATAGGAGAATGTTCGATGGACCATTGGCGATATGCTTCGGACCAGGAGACACCAACTACGTCCTACGGGAGATTCACGAAGGCACTTGTGGAAATCATTCCGGAGTCGAGTCATTTGTTCACAAAGTTATCAGAGCAGGGTATATTTGGGTTGATATGGAAAAGGATACAAAGGAGTTCGTTCAGAAATGTGACAAATATCAAAGGTATGCGCAGATGATTCATCAGCCTGGGGAGCAACTCGTCTTATCCCCATGGCCGTTCATGAAATGGGGAATGGACATCGTCGACCCTCTCCCATGGGCCCTAGGTAAAGCCCAATTTATTTGTTTATGACTGATCATTTTTCTAAATGGGTTGAAGCAAAGGCTTTCGAGAAAGTCAGAGAAAAAGAAGTCATAGACTTCATTTGGGACCACATTATATGTTGATTCGGGATGGCTGCTGAAATTGTGTGCGACAATGGAAAGCAGTTCATCGACGGCAAAGTGACAAAAAATTCTCGAGGATCACAAGATTAAAAGTATCTTATCGACGCCATATCATCCCAGTGGAAACGGACAAGCAGAATCAACAAACAAAACCATCATTCAAAATCTAAAGAAAATAATGACCGACGCTAAGGGGAAATGGAGAGAGATAATGCCCGAGGTTCTTTCGGCGTACCGCACTACATCAAAATCCAGTACGGGGGAAACACCGTTCTCTTTAGTCTATGGTGCCGAAGATTTGATCCCTGTTGAAGTTGGGGAATCTAGCCTCAGGTTTCGGTATGAAACGGAAGAATAAAATCACGAGGCTATGATTACGAGCCTCAAATTACTGGATGAAAGATGTGAAGCTACCCCTTATTCGAATGTCCGTACAGAAACAACAGATCGAAAGGTATTACAATCTAAGATCCAATCTTCGACACTTTAAAATCGGGGACGTAGTTCTGAGAAAGGTCACCCTCAACACTCAAAACCCGAATGAAGGAAAACTTGGCCCAAACTGGGAGGGACCATATCAGGTCCTCGACATCATCAGAAAAGGATGCTACAAGCTTGGAACGATGGACGACGAGCAATTACCAAACAATTGGAATGTTTCACTCCTCAAAAAATACTACTACTAAGGTACGACCTTCTCCATTTTCATTTATATTTTAAATTAACCAATTGCAGGTGTTAGATCGAAGACGTCGATGATTTCTTCAACATAAAATCCTTAGGTCTGAAAGCACGTGTTGCACTCTTTTTTCCTTAGACCGGATTTTTTCCCAAATGGGTTTTTCCGGTGAGGTTTTTAACGAGGAAACCATTGTTCGTACTAACTTAGAGCAAGTCAATAGTATCCGAGGCTTCTTTACAATCAATCTCGAATACTGGGGGGCATCACCCTCGAATATCAACTTTGTTGCAAGGATAGTACTTCGTGTCAATAAGGTCTCGATAAGTAAATTTTGTAAGGTCCAAATGGTCGAATGAGTCATGCCAATGTAGGTTACTTGAGCCCTAACATGTACGCATTTATAATCATCTATTAAGAGAAGTATTTTTCCTTGCCAAATATTTCATGCATTAGAATTTTTTTATTTTAAATGCTCTTGATCTATTGTGTAAACAAGCTTAAGGGACGATCACAACTGAAATTCGAACAACTAACCCCACACTCGAGGACTGCCGCCCGAAAAATAAATGTGATCGAACTATTAAAACTTTGAGACCATAAGACCTTAAAAAGGCACGCCTCGAAATTTACAGGCCACGACCACCCCACTCGGGGACTGACACTTCGAACAAGTTTGGAGTGTAACAGAAAAACACGCCCAAGAGGCAAGTGCCAAACTAAAAAGGCTACGGCCAACTTAACACGGTTCGGAGACGTCCGAATTACGTAATAAAACATGCCTTCGAATATTTTCATAAACCAGTTAAAAAGGCTACCCTCGGCAAAATTACAAAGTGTTTCGATAATATCGACCCTCAAAAAATCTAATGGGTATAGAATTGTTCGAAATCTGAAACAAATTCCTTATTTCATGCTAAGGCATAACAAATTTTATATGGTTAAACAATAAACTTTTCAAGCCAAAAGTGGAAAAAGCCATTCCTTTTAACAAAGGCCACATCGGCCTAATACAAAAGCCTAAGGGCTACTTTTATTTTGAGTTCGAGAAATCATCCTCACTCAAATAAAATCTAAGGGTTACCCTACTTCGAGTTCGAGCAAGTACTCACTCGATTATAAAAACTACATTAGTCCGGCTTCGATCAAATTGCCTAAGCCTCGAACTTATGAACAAAATTTTCATAAGGCATAAATGAAACAAAATTTTCTTAAGGCAGAAAATGAAATAAAGACAAGTCGGAAAGAAAAGAGATCTTTAAATATATGAAAGGATATTTACAAGGCCCGATTAGGATCCTACACAAAAGATCCAAATTGAAAAAATCCTGAAGTTCCTAATTTTCTCCGGGGGAAGCTTCTTCTCCATCGGGGTCCCCCTCTCTCTCGGACCCACTCTCGCTCCCGGCGTCATCATCATCATCGGACGAGGACAGTGCCTTAGCGTTGGCTTCGAGCTCTTTGGCATTTTTTATCGCATCAGTGAGATCGAAGCCTCGAATATGAATCTCCTCGAGGGTTTCCCTCAGAGATTGGCACTTGGCGAGCTCGGCAACACAATATGCTCGAGTTTGGTTAGCCTCGACAGTTTCCTTTGCTTGGGATTGAGCAACTTCAACATCATACGGGTAGACAGCCACGATCGCCTCCGCATCGGACTTGGCCTTTCCAGCCTCAAATTTAGCCTTTGCAAGTTCGGTGTCCAACCGAGCCTCGAGCTCCTAAATTTTCTTGGCCTGTGCCAAGCTCTTCTCTTTCATGCCCTGAAGCTAATTTTCAGTCGATGACAACTAGGATCAACCAACCTCCTTCTCTGAGGCAAGGCTGTCCATATTTTGCTTCCATGCTAAGGTCTCCGCCTTCACCGCATCGACCTCTCCACAAAGCTTCTCGATTCTCTCGAGCTTCTGATGGACCTGTGAGATCGAATTGTTACCCATCATTCCCGAACCGATTCCATGAGATTCTAATATTTCTATTACTTGCTCAGTCATGTCGTTGACTAGCTTAGCTCGGAGGTCCTTGATTTCTTCTTCTTTTTGCCCACTGAGGAGTTTAAGGGCATTCTTCTCCTCGGTGAGCCTTTGAATGCTGGCCTCGTACCGACTCAATTCTGCTCGAGACCTAGAAAATGCCTCATGATGAAGCACCGAGGCATACACAGACAAAAGGAATGAAATTAGACGAAGAGAAAAATACAAGTAGAATGTCAACAAGGGAAGTCAAGGCTTACCCGATTCAATGCTTGTTGTGCCTCATTGAAGAGGCACGGTGCTCCCACTTCGTCCATAAGGTCCCGGTCTTCCTCCGTGACCAGACCCTTGAAGATAACTAGCCACCCCTATGGGGGCAGCAAAAACTCGAGCATCCTCCAGGATGGAGATGAAGATTGTTCATTAAATCCCGGGAAAGTCGCTCGGGGTCGTGAATTGATCGGTCAATCTGAAACTTGAGGAGGTACCACCCGATTCCTTCCTCAGTATTTCCATGTCACTCAGACCGACGACATCCTCGATCCCGGCAAAATAACCACGAAAGGGATCCTCCCCTCCGTAGGCTCCTTCTGCATCGGGAGTCTTCATGGCTTGGGCCTCCTGAATCGTCTCCTCGAAAAATGAAGGGAGGGATATGGAGTCTCCAACTTCTATCGCCCCAAGTGGGTCTCTTGGGGAATTCTTTTCATCTTGATGAGCCTCGAGACTGACCTCCACAGCTGGTTCCGCTACTTTTTTGCCTCGAGATAAGGCATCTTCAGCCTTTGCCAACTCGGTGCCTCCACCCGAGGCCCAATAAGCTCGGGGCAGAGCATTTTTGGCTCCTATCGGCTTGACAGCCTTTTGAGCCTCAGTATGCATCTTTACTCGGGCTACCTATCACAACCCAAATTCCCAACCTTAGGGATCGTGATGGCGCCTAACATCACACTTTCTAGGCAAGCCAATGTTAGAATTAGATTAATAAATTTACCATAAAAATCTATTTCACTAAGACAATGCAAAATAAACTAAACTTTATTACTTCCATTCCATAACTCACGAATCAAGAATAAATGAATAATAATAATAATAATACCTAGCCTTTAACTAGACAAATAACCAAATGACTACCCCAGAGTCTGGTGTCACAATTCACGAACCACTAAGAATACTACAAATAATGGGATGAAAGAAATAATATAACTGTCTCGAAAATAATAAAATAGTGTCTGTAAAAACTGAGAGAAAGCGCCAAGAATCTGCGGTCGCCGGCAAATCTACCTCGTGTCTTCGAATGCTGAGTGCGGACTACTAATAATCTCCTAACGCTAGGCCGTACCTAGATCTGCACTATTTTGTGCAGAGTGTAGTATTAGTACAACCGACCCCATGTACTGAGTAAGTGCCGAGCCTAACCTCGGCGAAGTAGTGACGAGGCTAGGACAAGACACCACATAAAAACCTGGACAGAGTAATCGTACTAGCAGAAATAACAACAACAAATAACAAACAATAGGAAGGGATCATGTTGTGGGGAATCTCATCATAAGAATTTAAACAATGAAAGAAAGACAGATATGAACGATGGTAAACCAATAATTAAAATGCAATGCATATGAATAATGGCACGGCATCACCCTTCGTGCTTTTACTCTCATCCTCACCATGTAATGAATACGAAGAATGTAAATGTAAATGTAAATGTGCACGACATCACCCTTCGTTCTTTTACTCTCATCCTCACCATGTAATGAATACGAAGAATGTAAATGTAAATGTAAATGTGCACGACATCACCCTTCGTTCTTTTACTCTCATCCTCACCATATGCATAAATGTAAATGTAGATGTAAATGTACACGACATCACCCTTCATGATTTTACTCTCATCCTCACCATATGCAGAAATGTAAATGTAGATGTAAATGTGCACGACATCACCCTTCGTGCTTTACTCTCATCCTCACCATATGAATAAATGTAAATGTATATGTAAATGTATACGGCATCACCCTTCGTGCTTTTACTCTCATCCTCACCATATACATAAATGTAAATGTACACGGCATCACCCTTCGTGCTTTTACTCTCATCCTCACCATATGCATAAATGTAAATGTACACGGCATCACCCTTCGTGCTTTTACTCTCATCCTCACCATATGCATAAATGTAAATGTAGATGTAAATATGCACGGCATCACCCTTCGTGCTTTTACTCTCATACTCACCATATGCATAAATGTAAATGTAGATGTAGATGTAAATGTGCATTACATCACCCTTCGTGCTTTTACTCTCATCCTCACCATATGCATAAATGTAAATGTAGATGTAAATGTACACGGTATCACCCTTCGTGCTTTTACTCTCATCCTCACCATATGCATAAATGTAAATGTAGATGTAAATGTACACGGTATCACCCTTCGTGCTTTTACTCTCATCCTCACCATATGCATAAATGTAAATGTACAAGGCATCACCCTTCGTGCTTTTACTCTCATCCTCACCATATGCATAAATGTAAATGTAGATGTAAATGTACACGGTATCACCCTTCGTGCTTTTACTCTCATCCTCACCATATGCATAAATGTAAATGTAGATGTAAATGTGCACGACATCACCCTTCGTGCTTTACCACTCTTTCCTCACCCAAACAGTGGAAACAATAACATCCCGGCAAGGGAATCAACAACAGGAACAATTACATCCCGGCTAGGGAAATCAGGTATAACCAATTTAATTCCAACAGTTACTTCACAAAATAAATCACAACTTGAGCCAATGCTCAATAATGGTCAATTACTAAGGAATCATCATGAGTTTTGTTCAACCCGGATAGTCATCAGTTTAACATGGACAATACGTAATGAGGGTCACAACAGTCACAGTATAAGACTCAGGGGAATGCTTGATACTAACGTATAGGTACTCGTCACCACACATATACATCGTACTCCAGACTAGCACATAGAAAATAAGATAACAACACATATTCCCTCAAGCTAAGGTTAGGACAAACACTTACCTCGATCTCACAAGCAATTCACTGTTCTTTCACTGCCTTTCCTTCAGAATTTGCCTCTATTCCGCTCGAATCTAATCACAATTTATTCAATATTATCAATCATAGCCTAAAGGAATCATTTTTATTGAAAAACAATGGTTTTCCTAAGTTTTCCTTTTCAAATTCAAATTCGTTTGGTCTAAACTCGAGGTTCAGACCAAAACCCGTTTACCCAATCTACCCCGAGCCCGAATATTCAATTGATATTGGAATCCGACCTCAATTCGAGGTCCAATTCCCCAAAATTTGAAATTTCTAAGTTCTACCCAAAAACCAAATTTTTATCATGAAAACTCTAGATTTTTGGTTATAATCTTGTTAAAAGTTGTTAGGAACTGAAAGAAATTAGTTAGAGATCACTTACCAATGATTTGGAGAAGTTTGGGTCTTTGGAAAATCGCCTATGGAGGTTTAGGGTTTGAGAAAATTGAAAAAGAAGTGAAAATCCCGTCAAAAAGCTGATATAACAGGCTACGGGTCTCGCATTTGCGAACTGGAGTGCGCATTTGCGAACCCTGAGCTTTCCGAAAAAATATCGCAAATGCGAAGGCCTACTCGCATTTGCGACCCAGGATCTCGCAATTGTGAGATCTGAGGCTGGCTATTGGCTTCGCATTTGCGAAGCCCGACCTTGCATTTGCGAGATCTAAAGCATGCACACCAAATGTTCAGCTGTTGGGTTATTTTTCTAAGTCTAGACACTTCGTAGCCTACCCGAAACTCACCCGAGCCCTCGTGGGTCCAAACCAAACATGAACACAAGTCTACAAACATCATACGAACTTGTTCGTGTGATCAAGTCATCAAAATAACATCAAAATCTACAGATTTAGCCTCAAAACTCAAGATTTCCTCAAGAACACTCAAATTCCTAACTTTTCAATCGGATGTACGAATTACATCAAATCAACTCCGATTCTCATGAAACTTCACATATAGGACTTAAATAACATAACGAACTTGTTCCGGGCAACCAAAATACGAGCCCGATATCACAATTTTTACATATTATTTCATTTCTTTATTTCTTGAATTAACCAGCAAAACAATTTTCTTCAAAAATTATTTTCGAAGGCTTCAGACCTCGGAATTCAATTTTGGGCATACGCCCAAGTCCCATATTTTACTGCGGACCTCCCGGGATCGTCGGAACACAGATCTAGTTCTGTTTACCAAAAATATTGACCAAAGTCAACTAAATCCAAATTTTAACTCTAGAAATTATTATTTTTCATATTTTCACATAAAAGCTTTCTGGTTTCACACCCGGACTGCGCATGCAAATCGAGGTAATTAAAATTAGTTTCTTTAGGGCTAGTAAGCCTAGAATTAGGTCTATTTTCATAAAATGACCCTTTGGGTCATCACAATCTCCACCTCTAAAACACACGTTCGTCCTCGAACGGACATAGAAAATTACCTGAATTGGCAAACAAATGTGGGTATTTACTCTGCATGTCCGACTCGGACTCCCAAGTAGCTGCCTCAACGAACTGACATTTCCATTGCACTCGAACTGAAGGATAACTCTTTGACCTCAATTGACGAAATTGTCGGTCTAAAATGGCTATCGGCTCCTCCTCATAAGTCAAATCCTTGTCCAATTGGACAGAGCTGAAATCTAACACGTGGGACGGGTCACCATGATATTTTCGTAGCATAGACACATGGAATACCGGATGAAATGAGGATAACCCTGGAGGTAACGCAAGTCTATAAGCTACCTCCCCTACTCTATCAAGAATCTCAAAAGGCCCGATATACATAGGTCTCAACTTACCCTTCTTTCCGAATCTCATAACACCCTTCATGGGCGATACTCGAAGCAACACTTTCTCTCCAACCATGAATGCCACATCTCTAACCTTACGATCGACATATTTCTTTTGCCTAGACTGAGCTGCACGAAGTTGCTCCTGAATAATCTTGACCTTATCTAAGGCCTCTTGCACTAAGTCTGTACCCAATAACCGAGCTTCTCCAGGCTCGAACAATCCAACTGGCGATCTACCCCGTCTACCAGATAATGCCTCATAGGGAGCCATCTGAATGATCGACTGATAACTATTATTATAGGCAAACTCTAGTAACTACAAGAACTGATCCCAAGAACCTCCAAAGTCAATCACACAAGCGCGGAGCAAATACTCTAAAATCTGAATAGTGCGCTCGGACTGCCCGTCCGTCTGTGGATGAAATGTTGTACTCAACCCACCTCGAGTACCCAACTCACGCTGAACTTCCCTTCCAAAGTGCAAAGTATACTGCGTCCCCCGATCAGAAATGATAGACACGGGCACACAGTGAAGGCGAACAATCTCCCGAATATATATCTCAGCCAACTTCTCTAAAGTATAAGTACTTGCCACTGGAATGAAATGTGCTGATTTAGTCAGCCTATCCACAATAACCCAAATTGCGTCGAATTTCCTCTAAGTCCGTGGGAGTCCAACAACGAAGTCCATGGTGATACGGTCCCACTCCCACTCAGGAATCTCTATCTGCTGAAGCAAACCACCGGGTCGTTGATGCTCATATTTCACCTTTTGACAATTCAAACAATGAGCTACATAAGCAACAATATCCTTCTTCTTCCTTCTCGACCAGTAATGTTGTCTCAAGTCCTGGTATGGTTTGGTTGCACCTGTATGGATAGAATACTTAGAATTGTGGGCCTCCTCAAGAATCAACTCACGAAGGCCATCAACATTTGGCAGGCATATACGACCTCAAAACACTGTCATCTCCAACTTTAACCTTATTGGCACCGCCGTGCCGAACCGTGTCCCTAAGGACCATTAAATGTGGGTCATCATCCTGTCACCCTCTGATACGCTCGATTAAAGAAGACTGAGCGACTGTACAAGCTAAAACACTATCAGGCGAAATATTCAATCTCACGAACTGATTAGCCAAAGTCTGAATGTCTGCAGCCAACGGTCTCTCCCCAACTGGAATAAATGCAAGGCTGCCAATACTCACCGACTTCTTACTCAAGGCATCGACCACCATATTGGCCTTTCCGGGATGATACAATATAGTGACATCATAATCCTTCAATAACTCCAACCATCTCCATTGTCTCAAATTTAGGTCCTTTTGCTTGCACAGGTACTGGAGACTGCGATGGTCAGTGAAAACCTCACACGGCACGCCATAGGGATAGTGCCTCCAAATCTTTAAGGCATGAACAATGGCTTCCAATTCTAAGTCATGAACATGATAACTCTTCTCATGAACTTTCAACCGACGATATGCATATGCAATCACCCTGCTATCCCGCATCAATACTGCCCCAAGTCCAACTCGGCAAGAATCACAATAAATAGTGAAAGAACCTGAACCTGATGGTAACACCAACACCGGTACTGAAGTCAAGGCTATCTTGAGCTTCTGAAATCTCGCCTCGCACTCGTCCGTCCATTTGAATGGAGCACCTTTATGAGTCAATTTGGTCAATGGGGCTGCTATAGATGAAAACCCCTCCACAAAGATACGGTAATAACCTGCCAAACTCAAGAAACTTCTAATATATGTGGTTGTAGTGGGTCTAGGCCAGTTCTTGATTGCCTCTATCTTCTTAGGATCTACTCGGATACCCTCTGCGGATACAATATGCCCCAAGAAAGATACCGAATCCAACTAGAACTCGCATTTTTAAAACTTGGCATACAACTGGTTATACCTCAATGATACGGAGGTGCTGCTCATGCTCCTCACGGCTACAGGAATATATTAGAATGTCATCAATGAATACAATTACAAAAGAGTCCAAATGAGGCTTGAAAACCCGATTCATTAAGTCCATAAAAGTTGTCAGAGCATTGGTCAAACCAAAGGACATCATCAAAATTTCATAGTGCCAATACCTCGTTCGTAAGGCTGTCTTAGGAACATCGGACGCCCTAATCATCAGATGATGGTAACCAGATCTCAGATCAATTTTTGAAAACACACTGGCACCCTGAAGTTGATCAAATGAGTCATCAATCCTTGGCAATGGGTACCTATTCTTGATAGTAACTTTATTCAACTGCCGGTAGTCTATACACATCCTCATCGACCCATCCTTCTTTTTCACAAACAAGACTAGTGCACCCCAAGGCGAGACACTAGGTCTAATAAAACCCTTATCAAGCAAGTCTTGCAACTGCTCTTTCAATTCTTTCAATTCTGGTGGGGCCATACGATATGGAGGGATGGAAATGGGCTGAGTGCCTGGAGCCACATCAATACAAAAATCGATATCCCTGTCGGGTGGCATCCCCGACAGGTCTGCAGGAAATACCTCGAGAGACTCACGAACAATATGAATTGAATCTATGGAAGGAACCTCTGCCTCAGAATCACGAATATGAGCTAAATAAGCCAAGCGCCCCTTTTCAACCATGCGACGAGCCTGGCGTAAGAAATCACTTTGCTGGGAGAATGACCAAGAGTCCCTTTCCACTCTAATCGGGGTAACCCTGGCAAGGCTAAAGTAAATGTCTTGGCGTGACAGTCCAGAATGGCATAATAAGGCGACAACCAATCTATGCCCAAAATGACATCAAAATTGACCATGTCCAGAAGCAAGAGATCCACACTAGTTCAAAACCCTCTATGACCACCACGTACGAACGATACACACGATCTACCATAATAGCGTCCCCTCCCGGCGTAGACACATAAACAGGAACACTCAAGGAATCGCGGGGTACAACCAAATACGGAGCAAAATAGGATGACACATAAGAATAAGTAGACCCCAGATCAAACAAAATAGAAGCAACTCTATTACAAACTGAGATGATACCTGTAATAACAACATAAGAGGACTCCGCCTCGGGCCTAGCTGGAAATGCATATATCGGGGCTGGGCTCCGCCACCCTGAACCACATCCCTGGGAGGACCTCTGATAGGCGGACCTCTACCTCTAGCGGGCTGGCCTCCACCTCTAGCAGCCTGACCTCCACCTCTAACAACCTCACCTCTACCTCTGGCTGCCTGACCCCCACCCCTAGCTGGATGGGCAGGCGGTGCTGGAACTATAACACGAGAGTCCTAATATTGAGAATTATCCAACGCAAGAGGACAATATCTAGAAATGTGCCTCGAGTCACCACAAGTGTAACAATACCTCGACTGCTGAGACTGCTGGCCGGCAAACTGACCCTGTCGACCAATATAACCACCCGAAACACTCTGGAGAGGAGGTGCACTAATAGAAGTTGATGGTACACTTTAGGCTGGATGAGAAGAATGAGGCATATAAGAACCATGACCACTTGAAGTACCATGTGAAGCTTGAAGTGCTGAATGGAATGGCTTGGAAGAATGGCCTTTGCTGAAACTAACCCCGCCTCCAGATGAGGCGCCACCGAAACCACCGAAATGGCGAGGTCTTTTATCAGACCCCTGAATTCCCATCCCGAGAACTGACTCCACTCTCCTGGCCACATTAGCCGCATCCTGAAAAGAAATATCAGTCCCTGTCTCCTTCGCCATCTGTAACCTGATAGGCTGAGAAAGGCCCTCAATAAACCGTCTGACCTCCTCTCTCTCTCTCTCTGTAGGAAAAAAAAGAAGAGCATGTCTAGCCAACTCCACAAAGCGATTCTCATACTAGGTCACAGTCATGATGAAGTCGCTCAAACTGACGACGTTTCTCTTCTCGAGTAGTAACATGCAAAAACTTCTCCATAGAGAGATGAGAAAACTGATCCCAAGTCAAGGCAGGTGACCAAACTGGTCTAGTCAACAAGTAATCCCTCCACCATTTCTTAGCGGAACCAGTCATCTGAAAGGCAGCAAAATCGACCCCATTGGTCTCCATAATACCCATATTACGCAGAACCTCATAACAACTATCCAGGTATTCCCAAGGATCCTCTGAAGTCTCACCAATGAAATGCACATGAAATAGCTTAATAAACCTGTCCAACCTTCACAAAGCATCGGTAGACATAATTTCCCCATCAACAGGCGGCACTGCAGCAACTGGCTGAATGACCCCAACTGGATTAGCCGCGGGGGTCTGAACCTGAGAAGTGGTCTGATCAGGAGTATCAGTAACATGAGTCTGAATCCCTCCTCCAGCCTGAGATGTGGTTGCTGCCGCGGGGAGTGTGCATGTATGGGATACATTCTCTATGGTGCCTACTAACCGGACCAAGGCGTCCTGATGCACTGGGGTGCAAATAAACCCCTCTAGGACCTGAGTCGGTCCCGCTGGAGCGGCCTGAGCTGGAACCCCCTCATGAATCTCAACCTGGGGCTGCTGTCTGAGCAACGGGTTGTGTCCTGCCTCCGCCTCGGCCTCTGACGTGGCCTTGGACTCTGCCCCTAGTAGGAGCTGTTGTTGCTGCTGGAAGACCGGATGATTGGTCAGCGGAAGAGGAAGCACGGGTTCTCGCCATTTGCGAGAGAAAAAAGAGTCCAAATAAGTGTTTGAGATAACAAGAATCGCACGATAGAATAGAAATAAAAATGGAGTTGTTTCCTAACTCGATAGCCTCTGAGAGATAAGTACAGACGTCCCCGTACCGATCCTTCAAACTCTATTAAGCTTGTTCGTGAATTGTGAGACCTAAGCAACCTAGTGCTCTGATACCAACTTGTCACGACCCAAATTCCCAACCTTAGGGATCGTGATGGCGCCTAACATCACACTTGCTAGTGTAGACATATAATTTTTGACCCTCCCAGAGATTTTATACATTTTAGCGTTTAATATTTAGTTTAGGCCTAATATCGTCATTTTAGCTAGTTTTAACTCTTTTACTTTATTTTAAGTACAAAAAATTAAAAAATTCAAAAAATGAGTTTGTTTTAATATTGAATTAATTAAGTTTTAATTAATATTTTTAGAATTATAAATTTTGTATCATTTTTAAAAGGAAGAGTGAGTTTTTGGGTTGTAAAGTCCATTTTTTTGGTCTTTGGCCCTATTTCAAAAGCCCATTTTCCTTAGCCCAATACCCACTAACCTAACCCTAAAACCTATACTCCTTCAAAAACACTACACCCTAACATTAGAAAAAGACACCCTAGAGACCCAAATGAAAAAAAAAACGAAAAAAAAATACACGCCTGCCTCCTCTCCCTCACCCTCATCGACAACCAACAGACCCCAACGCTATACACTCATCTTCATCACACAAAAAACCTCAACAGCACACACCCAACAGATCTCCTCCTGCCGCCGCCAGCGATCCCCACCCCTTCAACATCCAACGACCACCCTTCCTTTACGACCTCTCCGGCGACTCCCTAACCGAAAACACACAAAACGAAGACTCTCTTAGCCGTCACCCTTCACACCCCTACTTCCGTCAACCAACTCCCCTTCCTCGCTAAAAAACAACAACCGTCGCCTCCTTCTTCTTCAATCTTCAGACGGACCGGCCACCACATCTACATCTTCCAGACCCAAAAAGAAAGATCAGTGGTTCGACCCTCATTCTCCTAAAAAAAGCTGTCAGTTTGGCTATAGCAAAGTCTGAGTCGTTTGAGATCGCCGACGAGTTTCGATTGAGGTCTTGGTCGAGGTTGACGGTGCCGTTTCCGATCGGAAGTTTCAGTTCATGCTTTAGTTGTGGACATTGTCTTCTTCATGTAATGTTTGGTTGACACATTGAAATATTGCAGTCGCCGTTCATTGGAGGTCATGCTTTAAGCTTTATTATTCTTCCGATTTCCATAATTTGTGCCATAACTATGTGAATTATTTGTTTGATTTCTCCTATAAGTTTACTTTCAACAGTCAAGCCATGGAATTTGATTCCCATGTTTTAAACAGACCTCTCTCTGATTTTGTGTTTCAATGCTTTAAAAGTGAGTTGGAATATCCTGAAAAAAACAGAAAAAGCTTCCTTTCTATCCTTAAATTAGATTATATACAATACATTTTTAGGCATCTTCTGTCAGTTATAAGAATTCGTGTTGCATTGTAAAATTGACGATAATTCGGGCTTTTAGATTTAACAAGCTATAACAATTACATGGATTTGGACTTAGATACTACAGAAATAAGTTGGCCTCTATTCCATGTCTACTCTATATAAAAAATACTTCAACAATTTCATATCCGTAATTCATTGTCTTACATTAATCTCAAATGTAGGAAATCGACTTGTGAACATTAAAGTCTTTTAGGAGAAATTAATAAATACTAAATTATTACAACTACGGGTACGGTTCCCGTGACGTGGTTGTGATAACTAATTTCGAATTAAATTAAGGTAGGAGCATCTTTAGTTTGCTTTAAGAATAATTTGAGGTGCGCCATACACAAATAAAATCCTATAATCTATGGCCCTCACGTAAATACAAAAATTACTATGAAAAATGCCTTGAACTCTCGTAGGATGCTCTAGGCACGTTAATTAAATAATTGTCATAACTATGGGTACGGTTCCCGTGGCGTAGTCGTGATGCTTAACTATTAAAATCCGGGGGTACATTTATGTGACCCGGCCACAATTTAAATTTAATAAAATAAACACGTTGTGGATCGTGGGTACGGTTCCCGTGAAACAATTCACAATGTGTATTGTATAACAATTGGATTATCAAAAGCGGTTTAAAAGGAATAAAATGCACGTAGGTTTCAAACAAGGTTTTAAAATTAGATAAATAGGCCAATAATAATAGTTGAGCGACCGTGCTAAAACCACGGAACCCGGGAATGCCTAACACCTTCTCTCGGGTTAACAGAATTCCTTACCCGGATTTCTGTGTTCGCGGACTGTAAAACAGAATCAATTTTTCCTCGACTCGGGATTTAAACCGCTAACTTGGGAACCATAATCCATCCCAAGTGGTGACTCTGAATTTTAAAAAAATAATCCCGTTTCGATTGTCACTTAAATTGAAAAAAACTCCCTTATACCCTTCTGGGGGTAGTAAAAAGCAGGTATGACAGCTAGGCAAGCCAATGTTAGAATTAGTTTAATAAATTTACCATAAAAATCTATTTCCCTAAGACGATGCAAAATAAACTAAACTTTATTACTCCCATTCCATAACTCACGAATCAAGAATAAATGAATAATAATAATAATAATACCGAGCCTCTAACTAGACAATTAACCAAACGACTACCCCAGAGTCTGGTGTCACAATTCACGAACTACTAAGAATACTACAAATAATGGGATGAAAGAAATAGTATAAGTGTCTCGAAAATAATAAAACAGTGTCTGTAAAAACTGAGAGAAGACGCCAAGAATCTGCGGTCACCAGCAGATCTACCTCGTGTCTTCGAATGATGAGTGCGGACTACTAAAAATCTCCTAACGCTGGCCGGTACCTGGATCTGCACAAAATAGTGCAGAGTGTAGTATCAGTACAATCGACTCTATGTACTGAGTAAGTGCCGAGCATAAACTCGGCGAAGTAGTGACGAGGCTAGGACAAGACACCACATAAAAACCTTGAAAGAGTAATCATACTAGCAGAAATAACAACAAGTAAGGGATCTACAAATAACAAACAATGGGAAGGGGTCATGCTATGGGGCATCTCATCATAAGGATTGAAACAATGAAAGAAAGACAAATATGAACAATGGTAAACCAATAATTAAAATGCAATGCATATGAATATTGGCACGACATCACCTTTCGTTCTTTTACTCTCATCCTCACCATATGCATAAATGTAAATGTAGCTGTAAATGTGCACGGCATCACCCTTCGCGCTTTTACTCTCATCCTCACCATATGCATAAATGTAAATGTAGATGTAAATGTACACGGCATCACCCTTCGTTCTTTTACTCTCATCCTCACCATATACATAAATGTAAATGTACACGACATCACCCTTCGTGCTTTTACTCTCATCCTCACCATATGCATAAATGTAAATGTACACGGCATCACCCTTCGTGCTTTTACTCTCATCTTCACCATATGCATAAATGTAAATGTAGATGTAAATGTGCACGACATCACCCTTCGTGCTTTATCTCTCTTTCCTCACCCAAACAGTGGAAACAATAACATACCGGTAAGGGAATCAACAACAGAAACAATTATATCCCGGCTAGGGAAATCAACTATAACCAATCTAATTCCAACAATTACTTCACAAAATAAATCACAACTTGAGCCAATTCTCAAAAATGGTCAATTACCAAGGAATCATCATGAGTTTTGTTCAACCCGGATAGTCATCAGTTTAACGTGGACAATATATAATGAGGGTCACAACAGTCACAGTATAAGACTCACGGGCATGCTTGACACCAAAGTATAGGTACTCGTCACAACACCTATACATCATACTCCACACTAGCACATAGAAAATAAGACAACAACACCTATTCCCTCAAGTTAAGGTTAGGCCAAACACTTACCTCAATCTCACAAGCAATTCACTGTTCTATCACTGCCTTTCCTTTAGAATTTGCCTCTATTCCGCTCGAATCTAATCACAATTTGTTCAGTGTTATCAATCATAGCCTAAAGGAATCATCTTTATTGAAAAACAATGGTTTTCCAAACTTTTCCTTTTCAAATTCAAAAATCGACCCCGGACCCGCTTGATCTAAACTCGAGGTTCAGACCAAAACTCGTTTACCCGATCTCCCCTGAGCCCGAATAAACAATTGGTATTTGTATCGGACCTCGATTCGAGGTCCAATTCCCCAAAATTTGAAATTTCCAAGTTCTACCCAAAAACCAATTTTTATCATGAAAACTCTAGATTTTTGGTTTTAATCTTGTTAAAAGTTGTTAGGAATTGAAAGAAATTAGTTAGAGATCACTTACCAATGATTTAGAGAAGTTTGGGTCTTTGGAAAATCGTTTATGGAGGTTTAGGGTTTGAGAAAATTGAAAAAGAAGTGAAAATCCCATCAAAAAGTTGATATAACACGTTGCGGGTCTCGCATTTGCGAACTGTAGTCCGCATTTGCGAGCCATGAGCTTTCCAGAAAAATATCGCAAATGCGAGCAGGACTTCGCATTTCCGAACAGGGGCCCTTCGCATTAGCGACCCAGGACCTCGCAATTTCGAGATCTGAGGCTGGCCATTGGCTTCGCATTTGCGAAGCCCAACCTCGCATTTGCGAGATCTGAGGCCTGCACACCAGATGTTCAGCTGTTGGGTTATTTTTCTCAGACTAGACACTCTGTAGCCTACCCGAAACTCACCCGAGCCCTCGTGGCTTCAAACCAAACTTGCACGCAAGTCTAAAACATCATACGGACTTGTCCATGCGATCAAATCATCAAAATAACATCAAAATCTACAGATTTAGCCTCAAAACTCAAGATTTTCTCAAGAACACTCAAATTCCTAACTTTTCAACCAGATGTCTGAATTACATCAAATCAACTCCGGTTCTCATGAAACTTCACAAATATGACTTAAATAACATAACAAACATGTTCCGGGATCCGGAACCAAAATACGAGCCCGATATCACAATTTTTACATATTATTTCTTTATTTCTTGAATTAACCAGCAAACCAATTTTCTTCGAAAACTATTTTCTAAGGTTTCGGACTTCGGAATTTAATTTCGGGCATATTCCCAAGTCCCATATTTTACTGCGGACCTCTCGGGATTGTCGGAACACAAATTTGGGTCCGTTTTCCAAAAATGTTGACCAAAGTCAACTAAATCCAAATTTTAACTCTAGAAATTACTATTTTTCATATTTTCACATAAAGGCTTTCCAGTTTCACGCCCGGACTGCGCACGTAAATTGAGGTAATTAAAATTAGTCTTTTTAGGGCTAGTAAGCCTAGAATTAGGTCTGTTTTCATAAAATGACCCTTTGGGTCATCACACCACCAGCCTGTAGTCGTCTTCCTCTTCTTCCTCTCTTAGGAGTCGAATTGACTCCGCAGGCAATGTGATGGTGTACTTTTTCGGCTTACGAGCCACTTTATTTTTGGCTCTGGATCCTCGGAGGTTGAGGTCCTCTTTTTTTTACTCCTTCCCCGGCTTCAGGACCGGGATCAAAGTTTTTTCTTCTTCTCCAGATGAGGGCCTCATGACTGCATCTTTGCCGAGACCTGCAGAAAAAGAAATTCAATAAGTGTTGCGCCCCTTTTTCAACACCTCCTTTCGGATTAGTCAGGGTCTTGACATTATTGGGACAACTCGTTTCCTTTTGGGAAAGAGGTATACAAGGAATCGGAGATTCGCCACCTAACGAATTAAGGTGCGTTTGGGCACCTACTAAGGGTCATTTACAAACATTGATTTGGATAACCAGAGATAGGGTAAGGACTTGAAATTACCCCAAGGGGAAGGTGTTAGTCACCCCTCAGAGTCCACAACTGTGGTTCCCGGCCAAACAACTTTTTGAATTTAGGCAAGTAGCAAATACGCAATTAAAGTTTAAACAAGTAAGGGTTTTGAAAGAGTTCCCAGTCTAAGCACACATATGAAGACACATTTTAAAAGATTTAAAGCCTAAGTATGCATATGAAGTTTTTGAAAGATTTATAGTCTAAACACATATGTAAAGGATNGGGGGGGGGGGGGGGGGGGGGATCCTAGGTTATTTATCCTATAGGATCACATCAGTACAATGCTCGGTAATCACTCCTCAAAGAGGGGCTACACGTGACATTAGCGCACCGGCCATCATATACATATCTACCCTTCCCCACCCCTT
Organism: Nicotiana undulata; assembly: GCA_005239495.1. Classification (NCBI taxonomy): domain Eukaryota; kingdom Viridiplantae; phylum Streptophyta; class Magnoliopsida; order Solanales; family Solanaceae; genus Nicotiana; species Nicotiana undulata. The sequence continues at coordinate 55,753 of ML295550.1, read as the reverse complement.
AGCGGTTATTAAAGCGAGTGTTTATTTAGCGACCTCTATGCGTGTTGTTACCCGTCCCTTCTTAACGGCCCAGGAGGAGTGTAGGACCTCTACCTATAGGCAGTTCTAGACAAACCCCTAAGGTTTAAAGGAGAAAATATTAAGGCGACAAGCAATAACACATAGAACTTCAGCAAATAAACAGGAAGGAGCAAATAAGAGGCTCAGGTTTACCTCCACATATAATGCAGATAAGCAACACGACTCAAACACAAATAAGAGCAGTATCATTAAAAAGGATCCCTGGGCATGATATCTAGGTGAGTATCATAACACAAGAGGTATGCAGACTTAGTTTATAACTCAGAAACAGGGCCTAACCAGTTTTCTTACTGATTTTAAGCTTGTTAAACATTAAGCTACAATCACAAAGAGGCAGTTTCAAGTTTTAGTAGTTTTAATCACCTAAGGCTTGCCTAGGCGTGGGACAGTGTACAGTAGTTACCAGAATTATTAAGGAAAAACTATTATAAATTGTTTTACCTAAAAATGTTGTTCTAGATGCTGCAAAGTATAGGATTATTACCAGTTTGCTGAAAAAGACAGGGTGAGACTATTTTATTCATTTTCATGTATCAATAATTAAACTAGGTGTAATTGAACGAGTACGTACAAAATCCTGAACATGGTATCTAATATTCATATATAAGGCAGAGTGATTTATATGCAGAATTCCTAAAAGCAGGATTTCTAAATATTCGGAGTCATGGATCCTTTTGCGCAGCCGGTTGTACTTGACCTGTGTCTCGGCACTTTCGTCTATGATTTTGTGACCTCGGCTGATTCCTGGCCTCACCGTCCCATGCAGGTCGTCTTCTGACCATGACGGATAAAGAGGTGCGCACCCCGCGTGGTACCTGTCTGGTTCAATAGTATCCTTTTACAAGATGATCTTGCAGTGCCACATGTGTTGGGCTTGGCACTTGTAGGGTATATCATCATCCTGGAAGTCAGCTCAGAAATGGATCATCTTGTCGACCCTTGGTACCATCTGCTTTCTGCCTGCTTGTCTCATAACCCGGAGAGTAACATAAGGGTATATTCCCCTCAACCCTATTAGCACCAAGTGTGGTTCATCCCTGGACCTGACGATGAATTCGTCCGTTGGAAACCACTCGAACATCCACTGTACCTGCTCTTCAGTTAGATTATCAAAGAACTCTACCCATTCCTTGGCAATCTCTGGTTAAGCAAACATGTCGGGAATATACGTCATTCGCTTGGGGTGATTGAAAGCAATGTGATCATTCCAGGCCCTTCGGCAAAAATTCTTGGTGGTATTGGCCTTTTTGGAAATGTTCTAAGAGCCACAATTGCAGTAACAGGTTGCAACCTTCGAAATGCTTTGCTCCTCTTTGACGGCGTTCTAAGGCTTGATAAATGTCTGCTATGATCATCGGGACGATGCTGAAAGCTTGCCCATCAATTCCCTCCATCAAGGTCTTGGTTACCATGGCTAACCTAGTGTGAATCCTTTCTTTCTTCGTAGGGAACACAATCAACCCCAAAAAGCAAACAATGAAGACAAATACCCTATGGCGAATATGTCCCAGAGATGTAATGGCAAATTCGTCATGGTTAGTACGGTACGATTTGTTGTGACGTATCTTTCATACAAGTACTCGAAGGGTACATATAATTGCTTCAAGCATTCCAATTCAACGTTCTTCTTCAGACCCATCATTTTCAAAAAGCCCTTGCCTATGCGGTTCTCAGGCACTAATAACCCAGGAGTTTCCTAGACTAACCCAGCTAGTCCTCATATCTCTTCTAGCAGTGGTGTCATCTCAATGTTTCCGAAATGGAAAATGGTTCTTTCACTATCCCATAATAAAGTGGCAGCCTCGATCAACATGTTGTTGGGTTGGATATTTAGGAGAGATGGTAGATTAACCAGGTATTTCTGGACATGTTACTTATTGCTGGAGTGAAGATCCTCCCACCAGCTCAGGAGTTTTGGGTGGATATTGCTGACCATGCCGAATCTAGGGACTTCGTGCCTCATATTTCTGCAAGACAAAATGGTTAGGCCCTTTCCCACGCCAGACTCGACTATTTATACACTTGTGATTAGCATACATGTATTTAGTTCTCCAAATAAATGCACAGAACGTGATTGCGTCCGTTGGGATTATGAAAAACCTGGTGGACTTGTGGATAAGGCTGTCTTAAAGGGTTATTGTGCGAACGACACATTAACCTAACTAGGTTTGACCATGATGCATGCATAGTATAATAGAGTAAGGTTTTTATGGGGTTTTAGACCGGTACCCTTGAGCGGACAACTCAAGGGGGAAGGCACGAAATGGTCGACTGCACCGCTGATCGACTAGTTTTACCTCAAATAAGCCTTTCCGAATTTAGGGGTGATATGGAATAGGAAGAGCGCAACTACTCATCAAGCGTTGCTATAGGATCTGTATTGGCATGTGTGGAATATGATGTTGAGCATGATTATGCAACAATAAGTAAGCAATAAAATCATGTTGTCATGTATTTGCACGTTGTGAAAGCGGTAAATACGACAGTCATAAGTTAAACGGTCACAAAGGAAAAAAAAAACATGTCAGTTTTGATTTTGAAAAGAATAAATGCTTGAATTAAACAGCTAATTGCACATAAAGGGGGGAAAGGGAAAGGGTGAAAATATCAACAAAGTAAAGGTACTAATTCACAAAGCGGTTTGAAAATGGTAAAAGCCTAAGAAATCCCCAGCAGAGTCGCCATTGCTGTTGCGCCCCATTTTTTAACACCTCCTTTCGGATTAGTCAGGGTCTTGACATTATTGGGACAACTCGTTTCCTTTTGGGAAAAGGGTATACAAGGAATCAGAGAGTCTCCACCTAACGAATTAAGGTGCGTTAGGGCACCTACTAAGGGTCATGTACAAACATAGGTTTGGATAACCAGAGATAGGGTAAGGGCTTGAAATTACCCCAAGGGGAAGGTGTTAGGCACCCCTCAGAGTCCAAAACTGTGCTTCCCGGCCAAAAAACTTTGTGAATTTAGGCAAGTAGCAAATAAGCAATTAAAGTTTAAACAAGTAAGGGTTTTGAAATAGTTCGCAGTCTAAGAACACATGTGAAGACACATTTGAAAAGATTTAAAGCCTAANAAAAGAGAGAAAAAAAAAAAAAAAAAAAAAAATGGAAAAAAAGAGAGAAAAATAAAAGAGGTAGGGGGGGGGGGGAGTCCTAGGTTATTTATCCTATAGGATCACATCAGTACAATGCCCGGTAATCACTCCTTAAAGAGGGGCTACACGTGGCATTAGCGCACCTGTCATCATATCCATATCTACCCTTCCCCACCCCTTAGTGGTTATTAAAGTGACTGTTTATTTAGCGACCTCTATGCGTGTTGTTACCCGTCCCTTCTTAACAGCCCTGGAGGAGTTTAGGACCTCTACCTATAGGCAGTTCTAGACAAACCCCTAGGATTTAAAGGAGAAAATACTAAGGCGACAAACAATAACACATAGGACTTCAGCAAATAAACATGAAGGAGCAAATAAGAGGCTCAGGTTTACCTCCACATATAATGCAGATAGGCAGCACGACTAAAACACAAATAAGGGCAGTATCATTAAAAAGGATCCCTGGGCATGATATCTAGGTGAGTATCATAACACAAGAGGTATGCAGACTTAGTTTATAACTCAGAAACAGGGCCTAACCAATTTTCCTACCGATTTTAAGCCTGTTAAACATTAAGCGACAAACACAAAGAGGCAATTTCAAGTTTTAATCACCTAAGGCGTGGGACAGTGTACAGTAGTTACCAAAATTATCAAGGAAAAATTGTTATAAATTATTTTACCTAAACATGTTGTTCTAGATGCTGCAAAGTATATGATTATTACCAGTTTGCTGAAAAAGACAGGGTAAGAATATTTTATGCTTTTTCATGTACCAGTAGTTAAACTAGGTGTAATTGAACAAGTACGAACTAAATCTTGAACATGGTATCTAATATGCATATATAAGGCAGAGTGATTTATATGCAAAATTCTTAAAATAAGGATTTCTTAATGCACAACATGATTGCAGAGTTTCCTAGAGCAGGATTTCTAGATGCACAACAGGTTACAACATTAGACATGGTCTCAAAATATGCATAGTTTGTGTCAATGTTGTCATTCACCCTAAAGACAGGTGATGATAGGCTATAATTACGTATTTTAGTCACTTATTACACTCTATTTTACTGCACTTTGATTGAGTTTGAGCTTTAATCGCTAGTGTTTTGTACTAATTATGTGTTTTATGCCTTGTAGGAGTGATTCCGAGTTATATAGATGTTATGGAATGAATTTAAGTGATTTGGAGCTTTGAAGTCTGAGTAAAAGCTCAAGGAATTAAGTTGGGATCGTGCTCGGGGGTCAAATTTGATAG
>ML295550.1:22172-51224 GCA_005239495.1 Nicotiana undulata | reverse complement strand
TTTATTCCAATAGTTTACACTTCTTGTTAGTTAATCGTAGTTTTATTAATTTTGTTCAGTTGTAGTAGTAAAAACAACACCAAGTAATATTCACAAAGTTTGAGGAAGTTGACTAGCGAGAATTTAGTACTCTAAAGACTTCAATTGATACGTTAATTCCTTGTGGGATTCGACTCTGGGCATAATACCCCGGATTATATTTGCAACGCCCTCTTAGTCTTTTATTAGACACAGTTGAGCGTGATCAACATGATTTCAAAGTGATAAAGCAATAATGTCAAAATGAGATGCTGGAAAACAGTATATATGAAACCTAGGAGGCATTGTATCTAATGCATGATGTGCTTTGCATGTATTAGTCCTAAATATGGATTCTATTGCACACAAAAGAAATGTAAACCTAAGAGCATGGTTTCTACCCTTTGATATCTATAACATGCATAGCTAACCCTCCCTTTTTACTATCCATCCCCAATATTTGTTTACAAATTATTACAAACCAAATTGAATGAATTACATAAGTGAAATAAAAAATAAGAAGTTACGCTATAGGGAGCCTACCAATAGGCCCAGATTTCGAGAAATCCCAATGCTAGTCTCACAGCCTTTCACATAATTTGGGTGTGTCACACATAGAACAAGAACTAAGACAAGTTCAGCAACCACAAACAGGGTAATGAGGAATTGGGGACAAGTATAGAGCATATAAGGGTAAGCACATAGTAGGCAAAGTCACACATATGTTCAGAATCAAAGAAATCCTAAGTGGATTCAAGAGATTAAGGTAACATGTATTTCATACTTACACAGAACCAAGTAATCATAAGGTACAAACTTTTTTACTACAGAAAAGTCTAGTAATCAGAGAAACATAAGGGAAGTAGAATCATATTGAGGTATATTAGAGAGGGGATAACATTACATAAGCATGTTGAGTCTAAGGGAGGGGATACATAATCATGCAAAGTGAATAACAATGCAACTAGGTTAAGTACAAACTTCACAGCAGAACCATAAGTGAAAACATACTAGAAATAGGATGAATTGAAGTAGCAAAAGAAACATATTATTTTTTAAGACTCAAACTGAAATTAGGACATACCAGTATAGAAGATAGCAAACACAGAATGAAGAGAAAAAGAGTAAAATAATCAGCCTTGGCTTACAGATGGCTGACTTAGGATAGGAGCAAGTAACCAGAGAAAGAGAAGAGCAGAAGAAAGTTTTGTATAAGAGAGAGTTTTTGAACAATGTGTTCGTGTCTTTGTGCTAATGAAAGAGTAGGGTACTTATAGTTCGAAAATAGGTAGCACAGATAAGGTAAAAATCAGAGTTCAGCAGTGATTATGGAAACAAGCATCAATTAGAATCAAATCAATACAAGGACTTCCTTTAATTAAGGAGTCCAACTCAAACGGTAATAGACAAGTGATAAAATAAGGAAAGAGAATCGTATGAGGCTGAGTATAACCAATAAGGAAACAACATAGGTATAATACAAGTATATCACACGTAATAGAGGCTAGGTTCATCGTGCTTTAATTAAGGAAAATGCTTAAAATCAACTAACAACATAGTTGACCATAGAATAAGGTCAGAAAATATTTCACAAGTTAAAATCGGTATAGAATATTACAAAAATTAGTGAAGGATCAATCACAAAGATTCAGGGATTCACAAATAGCACTGATTTAGCATAACCTTGTGAGAATAAGCGTAATAAACATATAATAGACAAAATCAGAACCCTAAGAAGACGAGTAGGGTAGAAATCATATAAAAATTAGGGATTCATATAGAGCATAGTCTAAATTAACAGATTAAACATGATGTAGGCAGAATAAGTGAAGAATCAGAAACATTGATGGACAAAATAGGGTAAAATCAAAGAAAATCAGAACTAGCACAAATCTCTGGGAATAAACACATAATAGACATGGGTAATCGAAATTAGAAACCATAACAGACAAACATAGAGTAAAATCACAAAATCACGGAGTATTCATGAGAAAATAGTACACATAATAAAACATATTATCAGAAACAAACTCAGAACCCTAGGATTAAGAAAATTAGGGTTTTCAACAGAGTAACTCGGATAGAGGAGAAAACTTAAACAAACGTTTAAACATAGTGAGAATCACAAATTAATACCAAAAATAAGAAGGAAAAGCGTTTTTGAAAAGGGGTTAAGAACCCTAGTTGAAGAGTAAGAGTCGCTTTAGGAAAATCGGAAAAATTTATGGAAAACAACAAAATAACTCATAATATGCCCAGATCTATTACAGATCTAAGAAAATCACAGGCTAATAGTTAGGGTTTCATAGAGATAACCCAAAGAAAAGGAGAACCGACCTAGAAGTCACAGGTTCTAGCCGGAGATGGTAGAGTCTTACTCGAACAACCATGATCGGCCTGAGAATGGCATGAAAACCCATCGGAGGTGAGTGAACCGCCTTCTGGTTCCCTTGAAGACCTCAAGGTAGCAATAGCCGGTGTAGGAAGAGAGCCATGAGGCTGAGAGGGTGGTGAGACCACCATAGTCGCCGACAAGTCGACGACCAGTGGGAGGAGCTAGGTTTAGCAGAGAGAGTTTTAAGAGATGCAACGGCGGAGAGAGTGAGGGGGAAATGAGAGGGGGGAAGGGGTAGTCTTTAGGTTAAATTAGGAAAGGGGGGACCTGGAGCGTTGATCAATTTTGATCAACGACCAGGATTAAACACAGATTGGGTCAGGTGAATAGGGTATTGGGCCTGGGATATTTAGGCCTTTTTTAATTGGGTTGGGGTCAGGTTTTAATTAGGCTAAAATTGAAATACAAGTGGCTAGTTGTTAAATACCCAATATAAATTAATTAAAACAATTTACAAAATAACTAATAACTATAAAAATGAACTTCATGCATAGAAATAGTTTTAAAATGATCACTTAGTGTTTAAAAATACAAAATGATTAATTTCTAGATAAAAAATAGCATAAAATCATATGATTGGGCTATAGTTGCAAAGTTATTGCAATTATAGCCGAAAGGCGCTAATTTGGCTAATTATAAAATAATTTGGTCTTAATCCTAAACAATTAATGAAACCAAGAAATGATTTTGAAATCATTTGTAATGCAATTCTATAATTATTTATTGGAAATAAAATGTTGAATAAATTAATCAAAATGTAGGAAAAGTGTGGGAAAATATCAATTGATATTAATACATGATTTTGAAGCTACATATGCAATTTTACAATATTTTGAGGAAATATTGGGTATCAACAATAAGTACGAAAATGAATGTTTTAACCAAATCATGAAATACATGAAAAGGGCTTACCATGATTTTTGGCTTTCTATCGGTTCCAACCCTACACAACTATATGGTAGCGAGGAGTGGTCGATGCAGTTTTACCCGATTAGGTCAAGATCGATTTCCACAGGGAGTTAATTTGGTTTGGAGTTGGGTTTCTAACTAATCTAGATGTGCGTGTTGTTTCTAATTGCACTTCTAAACATGATTGTGATTGATTCTATTCTAAGTTTGATACTACTGAATGCTAAAGAGTAATCTAAGTACAATATTTTTATGAAAGTTTTCAAGTGATAAAAAGGCACTAGGGAAGTAACTTCCGCCTAGGTGAGTATCTAATGAGTATCAAGAATCTAGGTCAAGCTTGTTATGATTGGGGTCGTGATATAACTATCACACATAAATACTCACTCTATACCTCTCGGTAGTTTGAGTGACTTTGCTCAATTTGTCTTTCTCAAGCCCAAATGGGTGTTCATGCAATGCAAGTGAAATTGGCTCAAGTCGGGTATTACTATCTCTAGGTTTAACCGTTTAATTGGGGCTATCAATCTCTTGAGTTTACCCCAATTCCTTATTAGCCTAATTTTCTTAGACTTAGTCCCTCTTTCTCAAGAAGAGCCTAAGTCATAAAGGCATGAACTCAATGTTTGCAACCACTAATTCTACAATTAAAGCATGAATCAAGCTAAATATCACTAGCCCATAAATAATGAATCCCTAAAATTCAAGACCCATTAAATACTCACACTAGGGTTGGGTCACAACCCTAGCTATGAGGTCTAGCTACTCATAATTATAGCAGAAACCAAAGATAGAGATGAAATATAAGCCACAATATTCAAATACAAGATGAAAATCTAAAGATTGAAGATAAGACTACTCTAAAATTACTCAAAAAGGTAAAACTCAGTCGTTCACGTGCTCCCTAAAACAAAACTTAACCTAAAAATTGCTAAAAGGATCTATTTAAACACAACTATAAACTTCGGAAAAAAATACCCCTCCAGAGAATTCGCGGACGCGTAATTCTGACTGCGTCCGTGCTTGAGCTTTCGTGGCCACGTAATAATGAACGCGGTCTGATGTTTAGCTTAAAGTATATTTTTTTTTTATGTATATTGCCTCATATTTTACTTTTGTTTTGTGAGTTTTAGATGTTAATTGTGATTATTTATATTGACTTGTGGTGTTTTTATGTGTAGGAATAATTTGGAAGCAATTGGAGACGAAACGCGCAAAAGTAGACCTAAAACGAACAAATTCGGACAAACTTGGATTTTGGGCGCCACATGCAGAGCTTGGCGCCACCTGTGGCGCTGGAGACAGAATGTAAATTCCAGGAAGCGCCTTGGTGGGCGCCCAACACTACTCAGGGTGCCGGTGACGCAAATTTCTCCCAGTTCACCCGGGACACGGTTTATTCGACCCTAGACCTACCCAACACGTATAAAAGCAAGTCTAAACACAATTTTGAGAGGATTGACGTCACCTGGGAGGAAAAATACACACAGAATTGTTAGGAAGCGAAGGATTCTCAATTTTCTTCATCGTTTTCTAGTATTTACAATTTATTCAACATTTATGCAATTATTTGATTATATCATGAGTGGCTAAACACCCATTGTTCTGGGGTTGTGATTAGCCATGAATATTGTTGTTTGACATTAGCTTAACTGGGTACTTTAATTTTTAGGAGTAGTTAGGAAGAAACTGAGTAACTTAGAAATACCCATTGACATGTTTGGTGTCGGCATATTAGGTTATGACATACATTCTGCTTTCCCTTGTATTTGGTTTGACATGTGAAGCCTGAGTAAAAATAAATAGTCTATTTTGTGACGCCTTAGCTCAGTTGTTTGACTTGTATTTTTACTTGATTGTTACTCTAATATCACGAACTTTGATTGAATGCGTAGGGTCAGAAGCCAGGACAGACTCGACAGCTTTGACCCCGAACCTGAGAGAACATTTCATAGGAGGTTGAGGGAAGCAAGGGATACAAACAACATTCAGGAACTCATTCAATTTCCTGTGAACATGACAGAGGAGCAACATATGGCTGTTCAGGAGGTAGCAATGCCCAGTATTGCTAATGTTACCTCCAGCATCGTGAAGCCCAGAATCACTGGGCACTTTGAGCTGAAACAGAGCATGATCCAGCTACTTCATGCAAACGGGCAGTTTATGGGTCTTCCACACGAGGATCCACAGCAACACATTCTGAACTTCTTGGAGATTAGTGATACTTATATCACTAACGGTGTCACACCAGATTATGTGAGGCTCACACTTTTTCCATTCTCTCAGTTGGGCGAAGCTAAGCGGTGGCTGAAGGCAGAACCAGCTAATTCCATTACATCGTGGAATGATTTGGCAAGAAAATTTCTGGAAAAGTTTTTCCCTTTAGGCAAGACTGTGAAGATTAGAAGTGAGATAGTTTCCTTTGAACAGAAAGCAGGAGAATCTTTATACTCAACATGGGAAAGGTTCAAGGAGCTACTTAGAGATTGTCCTCATCATAATCATACGAACGAAGTGTTAGTTCACACTTTTCTAGAAGGGCTCCATCCCCAAACAAAGATTGTGGTAGATGCTGCAACTGGAGGCCAAGTATTGGAGAAGAACTATGATGAAATATTTGCATTATTGAACAAATTCTCCAAAAGCAATCCGGATTGGCAAGGAGATATGGGTAGGAATATGGTCCAAAAGTCACCAAGGGTTCTTGAATTAGATGTTGTCTCAGCCTTGTCAGCACAGATCTCTACGCTGACCAACCTAGTCAATCAGATGACCATGAACATTAACAAGCAACAAGCCCAGCCAGTGCAACCAGTGCAACAGGTTCAGGTATTTTGTGAAGTTTGTGGAGAGGGTCACATGAGCAATCTATGCCCAGCAAATCCAGAGTTCGAATATTTTGTGGGTAATGCAAATCGAGGCCAAACAAATCAGTATAGGGACACTTACAATACCAATTGGAGAAACCGCCCAAACTTCTCTTGGGGTGGAAATCAAGGCACTCAGAATCAATACAGGCCTCAAGCACCTAAACAATAATACAGACCACCTCAGGCTGAACAACCAGCTAGCCTTAAAGAGATTATGAGAGAATGATGGCCGACCAGCTAGTTTTTAATCATAAATTAATGGTTGATCAGCAGGCCCAAGCAACAGCAATGAGAAATTTGGAACGCCAAATGGGACAACTTGCCAGTGCCCAAAATGCCAGACCAGTAGGGGCTCTTCCTAGTGATACTGAGCCTAATCCTAAGGCTCAAGTCAATACAATTACCTTGAGAAATGGAAGAGTGTTAGAAGAAGTTCCAAAGAAAAAGAAGAATACAGCTCATCCTGAAGGAGAATTAGTTCCCAAGCGAGTTGATGGGAATGAGAGAGATGATAAAGGACCTGAGCCAGTAATTGAGACAAGGACACCACCTCCGTTTTCACAAAGACTGCAGAAGCAAAAAGATGATGCTAAGTACAAGAGATTCTTATATATGTTAAGCCAAGTGAGTGTGAATTTGCCTTTGCTGGAAATTTTGCAAGAAGTGCCTAAGTATGCAAGGTATCTCAGAGATATTGTGGCAAACAAACGAAGACATGCAGAGTTCGAAACAGTTGCACTTACTGAAGAGTGCAGTGCCAGGGTTCAGAGTAAACTTCCTCCTAAGTTGAAGGATCCTGGGAGTTTCACAATTCCTTTGTCTCTTGGAAAACAAGAAGTTGGTAGAGCCCTGTGTGATTTAGGCTAGTATAAATTTGATGCCAACTTCTTTGTTCAAGAAACTCAGATTGGGGGTGCTTAGACCTTTTACAATCACTCTACAGTTAGCAGATAGGTCGCTAGTTATGCCAGAAGGAATTATTGAGGATGTGTTAGTTCGAGTGGGAAAGTTTATTCTTCCCGCTGATTTTATTGTGCTTGATTACGAGGCGGATGAGGAAGTGCCCATTATTTTGGGGCGACCATTCTTAGCTACTGATGGAGCAATTATTGATGTGAGGGCAGTGAAGTTAAAAATGAGAGTTGACGATGAGGATGTCACTTTTAATGCGTACAAGGCACTTAAGCTCTCTAAGCATTATGAGAACTTGTGCATGATTACTGTGGTCGAATTGAAGGGGATAGAGCAGAGTCCTTATGTGAATTATAGTGGTCCAGTCGGGACAATTGAGTTAGAGGAGGTGGTGTTGCCAGCTAAGAGTGTAAAGATGATTGAGAAAAGAGCCAGAGATGAAAAAGGAGACCCGTTAAGCGCGTGCAAACAGTCTAGGCTTCATGTAAGAAAGAAGAAGAGAAAGCGCCCAGCCTGAGCAGAATAGCATAGTCGTGCCACGACTATAAATAAGGCACTTGTTGGGAGGCAACCCAGCCTTTATATCTTTATTTATTTATTTAATTATTTAGTGTCAAGTTTTGTGTTATTTTTATTTTGCAGAGTATGGGAAGTCTGAGTACCCAAAGTTGAAGCTGAGGGGCATGTTTGAGCTTAAGTGTGGGGTCATCCCGACTCTAAAGATTGAGAATCATGTCCGAGCTAGGCTCGAGAGGGTCTCAGGGAGTATTTCTCACCCTTGTTTTAATGTTTTTCTTTGTGATCATGCATCGAGTACTATGCATAACATCAGTGTGGGGTGGGGAAACTATTTTCTGAAGTGAAGTGTAATTGTGTAAAAAAAATATATTTGAGAAACAAAAAAAAATTGAAAAAACTCGGACTTTTCCCGACGATGGATCTGTTGGACAATTTTCTTGAGGGATAAAATCCGATTAAAAAAAGAAAATACAAAAAAAAGATTTTTTAATTTTTAGGATTGTTAGGTAGTATCCCTTGGTTTTTCTTTGGGAACCGGTTCTTTTCCAAGGGTGTAGCTCGAATAGGGTACTTTAATTTTTTAGGAGTAGTTGGGAAGAAACTGAGTAACTTAGAAATACCCATTGACATGTTTGGTGCCGACATATTAGGTTATGACATACATTCTTCTTTCCCTTGTATTTGGTTTGACATGTGAAGCATGAGTAAAAATAAATAGTCTATTTTGTGACGCCTTAGCTCAATTGTTTGACTTGTATGCCACATAGTGTGATATTACTTAATTCTCTCAATTATGTGTGCTTGCCTGACTCGAGAATTGAACAAAACCGTTGTGATTGAGTCATGTGCAATGTGTGAGTGAGGTTTAGTGATTTTCTATGCTATCCTGTGTAGTCTAGAACTTGCTCTGTGTGTTAAGCGAAGCGAAATTGTAGGTTATGCTAATCTAGGAGATGACGTAGGAATTTTCTTGCTTGATCATGGATGTGCTTGTCACACAAAAATAAAAAAATTACATTGCTATCCCCTTTATGCCTATAGACCTTTTCTTTGGCACCCACATTACAAGCCGTATCCCTATTTTGTTCTTAAATTGAGATTTTTGCACCTTTACCTCCTAAGGCACTTAGTCGCTAAAAGACGTAAGGTGAGATATTGGGGATTAGTTTTTGAGTGGAGCCATGGAAAGGCCTGTTGGTGCACTAAAATTGAAATCAAAAGCCACTAGCCAATGAACTTTCATGTATGGAGTGTGTGTAGAAAAAAAGTATTGTTGTAAAAGAAAGAAGAGAAAATGATAGTGAAAGTATGAATAAAAAGAGACACATCTCCACTTCTTATTAATTTGTGCTAGTGGAAGTATAGAAGTGCTTAATTGAAAATGGCTATGTTGAATATGGGTTGTGGCAAGTGAATTGGTTGAGGAGAATATGTGTTGAATTGTGAATGTAGTGTATTAAAGTGCTTAGGAGGGTTAGTCACTATTCCTAAATATGTCCTACCCGTCCCTTAGCCTACATTACAACCTTAAAAGTCCTAATTGATCCTAGATTTGGCTAACTTAAATTAGTAGAGATCTACACTACGGGCAAGCTTATGGTACGACCGCAGGATGCAAATGAATTCTTTGTGAGAGTGAGTGAAATTTTGTTCAATTGTGTGATGTCCTTAAATTATGTTCAAAAGCATATTTGAATGCATGGACTAGTTATATTCACTCTTTTGTTGTTGGTGAGGGCACATGATCTCATGAACAATTGGTAATGTTGTAAACTTTCTTGTTGGGTAAGTGCGTGAATTGAGAGGGCTTAGTGGTTACAAGTTGACTCTTGAGGTTGGGTGGTTGAAATTAGGTTGTTGGTAGGATGGATTAAATTGTTATACTTGGGCATGTTTAAAAAAGAGGAAGAATGTGAATTTTTGTATGTTCATACTTGATTGCCGGTATCGATCATGGTCAAGAGGTAAAATGTGTGATTTAAAAGTAAAATTTTCCTTGATAATGAACTTTGTACGTGTTGAAAGGTAGTAGTTTGTCCCATTGCTCGAGGACGAGCAAGAGTCTAAGTGTGGGGTGTTGATGTTTAGCTTAAAGTATATATATTTTTATGTATATCGCCTCATATTTTACTTTTGTTTCGGGAGTTTTAGATGTTAATTGTGATGATTTATATTGAATTGTGGTGTTTTTATGTGTAGGAATGATTTGGAAGCAACTGGAGACGAAACGCGCAAAATTAGAGCTAAAACGAACAAAATCGGACAAACTTGGATTTTGGGCGCCACAGGCAGAGCTTGGCGCCACTTGTGGCGCTGGAGACAGAATGTAAATTCCAGGCAGCGCCCTGGTGGGCGCCCAACGCTACTCAGGGTTTCGGTGACGCAAATTTCTCCCAGTTCGCCGGGACACGGTTTATTCGACCCTAGACCTACCCAACACGTATAAAAGCAAGTCTAAAACACAATTTTGAGAGGATTGACGCCACTTGGGAGGAAAAATACACACGAAATTGTTAGGAAGCGAAGGATTCTCAGTTTTCTTCATCTTTTTCTAGTATTTACAATTGATTCAACATTTATGCAATTGTTTGATTATATCATGAGTGGCTAAACACCCATTGTTCTAGGGTTGTGATTAGCCATGAATATTTTTGTTTGACATTAGCTTAACCTTGATTATAGTTCACTCAATATATGGTTGTTTCTTCAATTCTGTGTTTAATTGCTTAATTGTCTGGCCAACAGTTAGGTTCTATATACTATCTATGCTATGCTTGGGAAAGTCGTGTATAGATTAGAGAATAGTTGAAGAGAGGGAGATCTTAACCCTTCAGGGGAGCGGATTTGTGGTTAGGATAGGAATATACCTAGTCACCGTGCTTAATTAAATATTGTAATCTTAATGTGTTCTGATATATTAATTTCATAGGAATATAGGCGTTAATCTATTGAGAATAGGCGAGTAGTGCTTCGGGAGAAGGCTATGAGAGCAATTATCGATTAATTAACCATGAGTGAATTATATGAAAGGGAGAGTTAATTAGAACATAATACGAATGGTGAATCGATCACAACCCTGGAATATTTGTCTCTATTGAATACACAACAATCAACTCGTTACTTGATAATTTAGTTATTTTTTAGAATCTTAGTATAATATAGTTACATTCCTGGATTTTTATCTTAGCTTGATTGAATAACAACTTTAGTGATTTAGTAAGTAGTTTATACAAGTCTATGTGGGTTCGACACTCAACTTATCATTATATTACTTGTACGACCACGTATACTTGCGTGTGCGTTTGGGACCAACACGGTCCACGTTTCTCCATATATGAATCTGGACTGGGCAGCATAAAATCAATCGCGTCCGCGTGGGATTAATTCGCGGTCGCATAATTTGTACGCGGACCGCGTAATTTGTACGCGGACCGCGTTCTTCATTCAAGCTTAACTTGCAGGGCCTATGGACCTTGAAGTACGCTCTCAGCGAAAATACCATCACGACCGCGTCAGATATTCCGCAGTCGGGCTTTTCCATCGCGATCAGCGGTCAATCTTGTGCCCAAAAAAGCCTCTCTGAATCTCACTTACGCGGGCCGCGTATTTGTGGACGCCTCAGCGGTGGTACTTACGCGGCTGCGTATTTCTACCGCTCTCAGCTATCCAGTTCCCAGTCTTGGGTTTGTGCAAGTTTGACTCCTTTATGAGTTTATTTTGGCTTCTTTGCCTCATTTTGACCCAACCCTGCAAGCAAGCACATTAAGTTAGTTTTCGGGAATACCTTTACGCATTTTTTACCCAAAACTTAAGCTTTTGCTTGTCCTCAAGCAAACAAGGTAATTCTCACCCCCACAAGAAAAAAAAAGGAAAATTTCAGTTGTCCTAAGGTGACGTAATCAAGCATCAATTAGGACTAACAATTACCCTCAACACAAATGCATTATTAACAACATCATGTTATTACTTCTTGAGTTCCATAATTCTAATGTGACACAAGAGCATCAAGATTTGACTCAATTCATAAAGGAAGCTCACTCTCTCACGTAGGTCATTGTGGATCCCAGACTCTTCCTCCTCTACTCTCCATGAGCTAATCTCACCTTAAAGAATGTGTCACACCAAACAGGGATTGTAAAGAAGTGCGCTCATCACTCTCAAAAGAATGTCACAAGTCCGGCTCTAAGTACCATAAGCTTTCACATCATGTAAATCACCACTAATGTAAGCTCACTCAACTTGAAATCCTATAGGGCTTTAGCGGAATGTAATGAAGGATTTTTGGATCAAGGTAGGACATAATGAACTATGATGGTATCATCTTTCCTTAAGCACTCCATTTTCGCATTTCGGCTCATACTTTCTTGACTCTTTGAGTCATTTTCTTCTTCCTTAGGGGAACTAGAGAGACACATTGTCACTCTTTCTTATTCATGACAATCATTTTTCTCCCTTTTTCATCATTCCATGCCTTTCAACATTGTTTTCTTGAATCCTTTCAACCTTTATTTTTTTTACATGCTTTTTTTTTTGGCTTTTCATCCTTTTCTTTGACTTTTCTTTTCATCAATTCTTTTTGTTCTTTGAACCTTTCATCACTTTGAAATTTCTCGTCTCTCCCCCAAACTTATGTTTTTTGTCTATTGTTCATCATGAATTCTAAGGAAAGATTGGGTGCCAAGAGAGGGTCATTGTAAAACGGATGAGGGTTTGTAATGTGGTTATTGAATGAAAAAGGCTTAGGCTCAAAGGGTTGACTAAGGATATCGTAATGGTAGGCTACAGAAGTTTTCAAAGTTCAAATGGGACCAATGAGATCCTATAATCACTTCTCAAGTCGAGCTACACTTAGAATTTCGCCTCGACAAACATTCAGGGCAAATTCTAGACTTGTTGGCACCAGACTTGGACTTGCAATTCAAAGCATCACCTCTCAAGATACTGGATTGTTAAAGAGAATAGAGTCGAGGGCCAACAACAACCCTATCTAAGATTGAAGATCACAAATGGCTCACAGAAACCACTTGATGATAGTTTTCGTCAACTCAAGAGTCTAACGGTCGCAACTAGAGCTAATCTCGTCAACAAACCTATCTCTAACCATGAGGTCGAAGGTAAATGTGTTAGCACCAAGTGAAGCCTACTTGAGCCACTTTTATTCATTACTACCATATATCAAAACAGAAAGAAAAAAAAAACAGACTCAATCCCTTAAGAAGGTTGTTACGCCATCCATCATTGGGAAGAGCCACCCAGTTCACACAACATCCACCTTTGGAAAGAACCGTGGCATTAAGAAAACCAAAGGCTTATTGATCACGCAGAAGTGTAAAAAGAAGCTACAAACTCAAAAAGAAGCTACGCTACTAAGGAAGATTACAAAAGAAGTTATCAAGTAAAATACGAAAAGTAAAATGAATATGTACAATAGGGGAGTGAAACGAATATACACAAAATGGATATGTATATATACATGGAATAGTAAAGTTATATACCTACCAAAAGTGAAAAATAACGAAAATAAAAGCAACAATAAGTAAAATAAAGAAAAATAGTATCAAAATTATTACATGCCAGTCATCTAAGTTATCAACTCAAAATAAAACAACCCTCCCAAATAGAAATTAGCATTGTCCTCAATGCTAAAAGTAAAAAATAAGATTAGAGGAGGGATAGACAGTAAAGAAAACTCCCTATGAGGTCTCTGTCTGCATGGGAATTGGTACACTGGTGGGGTCTTCAAGCTGTATAGACTCATCTCCACCCTCCGGATCCTCCAACTGAATCTCCAAGTCCTCGATCTGGGGCACCACAAATATTCTCACCGGCTATCTGTCAACCTCCTGCTCTAATGGATGTGTTGTCTGTGCTACAGGGGTAGTCTCCTCCATAAGGAGGTCTAGGGGAATACCTCCGGCGGAAGTAAGCTTCTCCATATCCTTCTTTAACAGCTCCTGATTCTTCTTCACCTTCTTGAGTTGTTTTCCCAGCTCCTTGATCACCTTCTCATGAGTACCTAGAGTCTCCAGAATTTTCTTCTCGTTGTCAAGGATCTGCTTCAATGAATCCTTCACTGACGGAGGCATCTGAAGCTGTGTTGGGACTACCTGAGCTGCGACTGCACTGGATAAGCCAGATAACTTTGATGTAGCTACCTGCATCCAGTTGTTGATACTGGATACAGTCTGATTAACCCACAGTGCAGTTTGAGGGTAAGCTGAGGAAGAAGGCACAGAATATGGGGTAGACACAGATGGCCCTGAGGGAGGAGGTGGCATAGCAGCAGATGAACCTTCGGCTATGGAGGCTCGTACCTAGTGGCCACTACCCTTGTCTCTTCAGACTGGCCAGCAAAGGTAGTGGCTTTTCTTTTGGACTTGGGGTTGTCTGCTCCCTGAAGGCTGTACCAAGAGAAGGGTCTTTTTGGCTTCACCTTGGTATCAAAATCCCTTCCTTCTACATCTTGGTCATCTAAATACGTGGTGAGAAAGTTGGGGTACGGGTATGATCTTTCTTCCTTCCCTATAGCTTTGGTGATTTTTCTAACCATAATGTTTCCCACATTTAACAGGTACCCCGTCATGATAGAAGCCACAATAATTGGCCGAAAGACTGGGATATCATTGTCATGCTGAGATGGGTCTAGCGGCTGCAAATGAAGGTGCACCACCCTTTTGCTTCAAAGCTGAGAGTGTTTCTAGTAATTAAGACCCCAGGTGTAAGCCAAGTCGGTGTTGTCCCATGGATGGCTATCACCTCTGCAAGCCATGGACGGGCTTCCTCATCTAATGCCACCTTCTCCAAGTATAAGTATTCGTCCACATCATCGAACCCGACATATGCATTCAGTGACTTGCCATCAAATCTAATCTTCCGGTTCCGTACCTTAGTCACATATGTGCTCTTTTTTATGTGGGTGACATTGGCATAGAATTCTTTGACTAAGTACTCATTTGCCTCCGACAGCTTGCTAGTGAAGAAATTCCACCCCAATCTTTCATCAAATTGCTTCTTCACATTAGGATTGTGGGGTAGAAGATCTCTTTCTATGAAATCCCTCTCGAAGGTGAGATACCTTTGAGTCCACCATTCTCGGAACTTGTGGTAGGCTTTCTCACTGATAAATCTGTCTTGCCACACTACGGGATTTCTTGATCTCACCAAACCTCCAACCCGAGTATCACCACCTCTCTCGTCATCCAGGACATCCTCTTAGACATCAATATTAACTGGAGCTGCTATCCGAACATGTCTTTGGCTCAGGCTCAAGAGATTATTGTTGGTTTTTCTTCCTCGAAGAGGAAGGTTGTTGAGTCCCGATCTGTAGAAGAAGAAGAAGGAGGAGGAGAGGGCACTTTGGTGCACAGGTCACGAAGAAGGAGGGTGATTTTGTACGATGAGTCTTCACCCGGGGATGTGCCTTCCGTGCCTAAAGTCATACCCTCTACCTATGAAGATGTTTCTCCCTCTCCTGCGCATGAATCTGTGGATCACTTGTTTCCTGAAGGTTTTGGTCCTGCTATTGATGAAGTCCCCTTGGCTATCTTTCCCGCTTCTTTCAGAGAAGCTCGTTCGTCTGCTTCTGCTATTTCTTCCATTCCCTTAGCCATTACTACTCCTACTGCTGCCATGCCCGTGGTTCTTTCACCACCTCAAATTTTCATGCATGTTACTTCTTCTGCTCCACAAATTTCCCTACATGTGGCTCCTTTACCTCACCCTGCTTTGCCTGCTTCCGTGCCTTCTGTTAGAGAAGTAGGGTCTTCCAACAGGGATATGAGGCAAGTGCTAATTGAGGTTCCGGCTGGTGGGAGCCTTTTTAAGAAATACGGCCAACCCGAAGTGTGGCTGAAGCCTTTGATTGGACCGACAGAGAAGAACAAGCTTGATAGCCATAGCGCCCTTACATGGTCTAATGAAGTCGTCCATTCTTCTTTGAAGGTAAAAATGCGTTTCCTCTTATTTCATTTTTGTATATGAAATCTATCGTGTCTAATTGATTTCCTTTTTTGCAGACCAATCTTATAGGCATAGAGCTTAAAGGATTTCTAATACGGAGCAAGAGTTAAAGGAGTGGCATGCCGAAGCAGGGAAATGGAAGGGATAGTATGATAGCTTAAGGATCGACATGGATGCCTTAGAAGAATAAAGGAATACCTTAAAGCGACAGATAAGAATCACGTCAGCAGAACTAGCAGTGGAGAAGGCTTCTTCCAATCAGGCTGATAATGATAAGAGCATTCTCGAATCTTCATTTGTTGAGCAATTGTCTCGTGCCTCAGAAGAAGTCAGGAACTTGAAAGACTTGCTGGGGCAGAAGGAGGAATACTCAGGCGAGCTTGTGCAATCACTCACCCGGACTCAGGAGGATCTTCGCCTTCACACATTGACGGAAATGAGTCAAGAGGGTTTCGACCTTAGTGCTGAAATAGCTAAAACTAAGGAAGCCATGGAGAAGGCTCAACAAGGTCATAACTTTTCTTCACCTGATGGTGAGACTCCTGCTGCTCGTGCCTCTTCGTCCCAAGTTGCTCCCGTTCCTCCCGCCAGTGATGAAGTCAATCCTCCTCCTCAAGAAGATTAAAGTGTTGATTCACCCTCTCTTTTTTATTTGATTGGTGGTTACCCCCAGCTCCATCGGGGGTAAATTTGGATCTTTTTAAAGTCCCCAACTGACAACTTAGGGGCACCTTAATGTATAACTTGTATGCGGCTAAGTACTAGTTAGTACGTAGTTCTTACTTAGCCGCTCTTTTTTGAATATATGCAAGTTATGACTTTTTTACTTTGAGCTTCTGTTTCACTCTTAAGTCTTTTGCATGTTTTGATTTTTGAGGTTTTTGTTTTACCTCTGAATTTTTGCATGAAGATGCCGAAATCACTCGTACCTTTTCGTAGTAGGCACGGTGTTGTATATAAAATGTGAGCCTTTTTTGTAGTAGGCTTTGTTTATGAAAGAGGGCCCTTTTTTGATTGACACTTAATGAAGAAGACGTCTCAACTTCATAATGGTGTAATAATGCAATAGAGTGATAGGAATTTTTCACATGTTTAAGAATGTTTCTGAGGAAAGTTTTTTGTTTGAACTTCCGCGAGATTTTACATGTGTTTTTATTATCGTCTAAAACTCATGTTGCGTCTGTTTTTATTTAACAGATTTGATATACACTTGTATTTCGTAACTGTTTTTCATAAGTAACAGTTTTTTTCGAGTTAATACAAGGGAACAACTGTTTTTCATTAGTAACAGGTTTTATAAAGATTGGGGTTTTTACCCGTAACTGTTTTTGTTAACAACAGTTTTTAATAAGTATGAGGGAAATGTTTTTTCATCCGTAACTATTTTATTTGATAACAGTTTTCTGAACAAATACAAGGATTTTGATCTTTCATCCGTAACTGTTTTATTTGATAACAGTTTTCTATATGAGTACAAAGATTTCGTAACTGTTTTAAATCAACAGTTTTTTAATGAGTACAATGATGATGATCTTTTACCCCTAACTGTTTTTGTTACAACAGTTTTGAATAAAGATGTGCATTTCTTCCTCGTGGCTAATATTTTGCCTTTCAACCTGAACATGTTCGAAGGTTTTTTGAATTAGGCTTTGTATTTGAGTCTTTGGCTCTTTCGATTCTGCTCGTATCACTTGACTTGTTGGGTAGATGGATCTTCAGGCTCGAGCTTCGACTTTTTGATAGTCTTCTTTGCTTCGTCTTAGCCTTCCATACTGTATAGTCTCCTAAGTCATTGAGCTTTGAAGAATGAAATCTCGAGCACTTGCCTATTCCTTACTTGTGGTCCTTTTCCTGAAAAGGAAAAACGTGCGGGACTCGAAGGTATATAGTTTTTTAGATGATGAATGCTTAACCCTTTAAAACGTCCATCCGAAAGTGTAACCCTAGACCGGGAATTCAGTTATTTCCTCGCGTCTTTTCAGGTCTAATATCATCATTTGGTAATGGGTTAGCTTTATGCCTATCATCTAAAAAAGTTAGTAAAATTTTAAATGTTCAAAATAAAATCGAATCGTGCGATACCTGACCGGGGGTACTCCTTTTCCTTAGAAGTAGTACTTCTTCAAATGGATGGCATTCTAGCTTGTCGGTAGGATTCTGCCGTCCATAGCTTCTAGCTCGTAGGTGCCTTTCCCAGCTATGCCTCGGACTTTGTAGGGTCCTTCCCAATTTGGAATTAGCTTTCCTGCGCCTACTTCGTTAGTTGATTGAAAGACTTTTTTGAGGACGAAGTCCCCAATCTTGAAGTATCTGAGATGAGCTTTACGGTTGTAGTAACGCTCTATGATTTATTTTTGAGCTGCCATCCATATTAATGCTACTTCCCTTCGTGGTTCGAGCAGGTCCCCCTTAACAAATCGTCGTTTGCTTCCTCCGTGGCTGTTATAAACCTTATGCTTGGTTTGCCAATCTCCACGGGTATTAAGGCTTCTAAGCCATAGACAAGTGCAAAGGGAGTTTCTCCCGTGGCTGTTTTTGATGTTGTTCTGTATGCCCATAATACCGCTGGTAATTCGTCAGGCCAATTTCCTTTGGTTTTATCTAGCCGCTTCTTCGTATTGTTGATAATGATTTTATTTGTTGACTCAGCTTGACCATTAGCCACGGGGTGGTATGGTGTTGAAGTGATCCGTTTGATTTGCCAGCTTTCAAAGAATTCTGTGATTTGAGAGCCTATGAATTGTGGGCCATTATCACACACGATTTCCTTCGGTATCCCAAAATGGCATATTATGTTTCGCCATAAGAATCTTTTAACTTCCTTTTCTAGCACTTGTTTGAATGCTTCTGCCTCTACCCATTTTGTGAAATAATCGGTAAGTGCGAGTAGAAACTGTACATGCCCTTTAGTTGGGGGAAGAGGTCCCACTATGTCCATACCCCATTTTATGAAGGTCCATGGATATATAATTGGATGCAACAATTCCGCTGGTCGATGCATGTTATTGGCGAACCTTTGGCACCTGTCGCATTTGGATAGGAAGTTCTCGGCATCTTCTTCCATCTTAGGCCAATAGTACCCGGCTCTGATTAGGGTTTTTACCAAGGATCTCGCTCCTGAATGATTTCCACAATGTCCTTCATGGACTTCTTTCATCACAAACTCCGTTTGATTAGGTACTAGGCATTAAGCTAGGGGCCCCCCGAACATCTTGCGATATAGTGAATTGCGAATGAGGCAGTACCGTGCAGCTTTGCGGTGAAGTGCTTGAGCTATTTTCTTGTCATCAGGTACGGTTCCATTCTACAAAAAATTAAGAAATTCGTTTCTCCAATCCCAGGTTAAATTGTTGAAAGTTACCTCATTTCTGTCCTGGTCGATCGCTGAATGGAATAGATGAACGACGATTGCATTGTCTTTGTTTGTTACTTTCGTGACTGCTGCAAGGTAAGCTAATACATCTGCCTCTGTATTTTCCTCTCTAGGTATTGGTATTACCTTCCATGTTTTGAATTGTCTTACGAGCTCTCGTGCCTTTTCCAAATACTGTTGCATCTGAGTCTCTCGAGCGATGTAACTCCCCTGCATCTGATTTACTACCAGTTGGGAGTCGCTGTTGATTACGATTTGCTCGATTGAGAGTTCTCGTGTGAGTTCTAGTCCTGCAATGACAGCTTCGTACTCTGCTTCATTGTTAGTTATAGGATAATATTTAATAGCCTGTCGTGTCTTCTCACCCGTGGGTGATATTAAGATTATGTCTAAGCCGGCCTTTTACATTGGAAGAGCCATCAATAATAGGGTCCATAGACCTGGATTAGCACCGTTAAAGAGTTGTAATTCCTTTTCTACTTCAGTACAATGTTATTACTAAAGTCAGCAACAAAATCAGCTAATATTTGAGACTTAATTGCAGTCCTAGG
Organism: Nicotiana undulata; assembly: GCA_005239495.1. Classification (NCBI taxonomy): domain Eukaryota; kingdom Viridiplantae; phylum Streptophyta; class Magnoliopsida; order Solanales; family Solanaceae; genus Nicotiana; species Nicotiana undulata. The sequence goes on along the minus strand of ML295550.1, from coordinate 31,718 downwards.
CTGATATATTACTTCATGCTCACTTAATTATATGGCCCACTTGGCTAATCTTCCTGACAATTCTTGCTTATGCAAAATATTTCTTAAAGGATATGAAGTCACAACAGTGATTGGATGACATTGAAAATACGGCTACCTCCATCTGTATTTACATCTTGCATAAGGCTACCTTTCTGCCTTCCGAGGTCAATCTCTACCTCCATATGCATTTGCATAAGGCTACCATTTTGCCTTTCGAGGCTAAACGCTGCCTCCCATTTACCTTTCAAAAAGCAACCCCTGTCTCTGTCATTATTNGTCTAATTACTGCTTTTCTGTTGTTTCACTTTATAGGGTAGGGTCACCGTGCCTATGTGGGTCATAGAAAAGAAAATACATAAAGCCTAACAAGCGAGCCATGCTTCCTTGAAATTTGCCAGAACTGTCATCACCTATGGTTGATTAAGAAAAAAAACTGGAAACAAGAGACCTGGTTTTTTTTCCAGTTTCTGATTCCAGAATGTCTGCATCTATTGTTCTTGTTATAGATGAATGTTTAGATGAACTACACCTCCTGAATTACATCCCTCCTTGCATGCATTTGTTGATTCACTTCCCTCGACAACGAGAATTTAGAGTATATTGTACTAAGCTCTGCCCCGTTAATTCGCAAGACTAAGATCTGTCTTGTTAGCATCATACCATTGCATCTTCATGGGCTGAAATATCGCCAACTTATCCAAAGGCATCATGGTTCGGAGGCACCATCTTCATGGCCCGAGAACACCATGTCATGGCCCGAGGATCTCTTTTATCAGTTTGCATATCATTATTCAAAGACGTCATGGTTCGGAGGCACCATCTTCATGGCCCGAGAACATCATTTCATGGCATGCGAATCCTGCATCAAGAAATTCATGGCCCGGGACATCATGGTCTAAGGACGTCATCCTTAACCGTCCAAAGACAACATTCAGTCCAACGTGAATTTGCATCATGTTTAAATTACGCATGATATATGCTTGTATTGTTCATTTGCAGGTAATCCGGCAAGCAACAACCATCCTGGCGGGAGCGGTGCCGCTCCAGTTCTCCTAACTACCCCGTAAGCCATCTTGTTCACCCCACCTTGCACCTTGCGTCCGTCCTTATAAAACCTCACCGGTATACTTCGTCGGTGGCTCCTGAACTACATACGGCCTGATTCCTGTGAAACCAGAGATATGTAGGCAGCTCAGAAGTCAGGGTGCGGCCTAAATCTTTCAAACTATTTCCACTCGATCAAAATTGGCCATCATATCTTTACCCGACAACTCTTTCATCCTTTCCGGTTAAAGAGGGGCAGCTGTTGATACCCAATTTTTTCTCAAAATTATTTTCAAACTTGCATATTACATTCAAAATCATTTTTCATAACGAATGGTATTTTTCCATAATTTTTCATATTTTTATCAATTTATTTTCCTATTTCTTTAGTACTTTATATTCAATAATTATTCATAAGTTGTATTATAAATAATTTTAAAACGCTTCCCAGCTCAATGTATCATTTTTGACCCTATTAGTATTTAATTATTTCAAAAATTACATATTAGGCATTATTTAGCTATAACTACACTAATTTTGCGACTATGGCCTAATTGTGCACTTATGCTATTTTAATTCCAAAATTAGTCGTTTTATATTTTTATATTAGCCAATTACCTTAAATATCACTTACTTAGCATTAATCTCATTTTTATACAATTATTAGCTATTTTTATTAATTATTTATCTATTTAATGGATATTTAACAACTAGCCACATTTATTTAAATTATAGCCTAATTCCAACCCAACCCACCAGATTTAACGACCCAATTGAATACCCAGCCCAGACCAATTGAATACTCGGCCCGACCCCAAACCAATCTGATTCGTTGATCAAATTAGATCAACGGCCCAGATATTTGTTTCCATAATTAACCCCTAACCAAACCCCTAAACCCCTCGCATTTTCCCATTCGTCTCACATCTCTCTACTCTCCTCTCTCTCTCTCTAGTCTCTTCTAGAGACTTCTGTCTCTTCAGGTTCCGATGAACCCCTCATCTTCTCCGGCCATCCCTTTGCCGGAGACCTTGAAACCTTCACCCCTTTTGCCTTTCATGGCTCTCCTATGCCGGTAACGTCATCCCTAAGGTCCTCAAAGGGCGAGAACCTGTCTGCTTACACCCATGGATTCCCTGTTTACTTCAAGCCTCCAAAAGCTTGACTTCGAGAAAGGTCTATGACCTTTGAGGCTCGAGCCAGTGTTGTTCGAGATTCTTTTCGTCTTCTCTAAGGTTTTCTGTAAAATCCTAATATTTAAAACTTCCTATTCTCTTAGATCTACACTAGATCCGTGCTTATTACGAGTCACTATGATGTTTTCCTTAAAGTTTTCTATCTTTCAAGTAGGTTTTCACTTAGGGTTTTTAAAACCTTTTCTTCAAAAAAAAATGATTTCCTCAAAGTTTAAATGGTTTTTCTCATATGCTTAAACGGTTTTGTTAGATATCATCTTTTTTATCGCGATTTATTATGTTAAAACTTTAGTTTTAACACTGTATTCAAAATCCTGAGTATGTCTTTATTGATTTGCTCTTTCGATTTGTATGTGTGTCGGTTTCCCCATGAGTAGTCCCTGATTCTCCTTGTGATTTTACCCTATCGTACTTATTAGGGTTTCTAACTATTCACCTCTTGCTTATATCACGGTTACCCTTGTGATTCTGATTTTTTATCTATTACTTGTTTGTTGCACTCATGCTCATAATGTCATATGTGTTGGCCTGAATCCCTGATTCTATGTGATTATTACTTTGCTATGCTATTGGATCTTGGATTCTATTGCTTCTTGACTAATGTGTGTTTATCCTGCTTGAATCAGTACCATCTTTGAGATTTTTGAATCCCTGAATGATTGTGAGTAGTACCATACTGATTTTCACACGATATGCTCTACTGATTCTGCATGTTTCCTTAAATACATGAGGCTTTCCCTTAATTAGTACTAATTTCGGATCCCTGATCCCTGTGATTGATACCATTTACTGATTTCCGGCCTTGGAATTATTTTCCTGCCTTATTGTGTGGTTGACTGCAATATTTACTAATCCTTAACATTGTTTCCTTAATTAAAACTTTCTGAACCTAGCCCTAGTTACATGTTCTATACTTATTTCCTTATTTTATACACTGATCTCTTTCCTTATTTGTTACCTGTCTATTACCGTTTGAAGTTAACTCCCTTAATTAAGGGAGTACTTGTACTGATTGTTGCACTAATTGATTCTTAGTTCCATGATTACTGGAAAATTGAACTCCTACCTCATTTACCTAGCCTTCAAACTGTTATATATAGGCTCTCTTTAGGACAGACTCGACAGACGAACACTTGTGGTTCAAAGCTATCTCTCTTACACCTAAAATCTCTGCTTCTTTTGTGCTATTTTCTACTGTCTATTGTTAGCCGGCTACAAGCCAAGGCTAACTATTGTGCTATCTCTTGCTCATTCTGTGTCTACCATTTCCTCTACTGGTATGTCTTGATTTCAATTCAAGTCTCAAAAACAACATGATTCTTTTATTATTGCGACTCATCATGTTCCTAGCTTGCTTTTACCTATGGTTCTGCTGTCCAACTTGCAACTAATATGCCTGCTTTCATGACCTATTAACATGTCCCTGAATGTGTCCCCTCCCTTAGACTCAGCATGTTTATATCCCTTTTAGGTTCTACTTCAATGTTTCCCTGATGATAGTCTAGACCTCTGTGTGGTAATGCAACCTGCATTTTGTGATTGCTTTGTTCCTGTGTAGTTTTGAAATGCCTATTATACCTAAGACCTTTGAACCCTTGAGGATCTCTCTGATTCTGAATTCATGTGTGACTTTACCTACTGTGTGCTTACACTTACATGCTTCATGTTTGTCCCCCAATCCCCCCTTACCCTGTGTGTGGTCGCTGAACTTATCTTAGTCCTTGTTCTGTGTATGTTGTTTGTTCTGGCTGCCTTACCATTTTCAAAACTATTCTCATTGCATAAATCTTCTACTACTCTATTTCAAAACTTATCTTTAACTAATCTTTCCTGTTTAAAGTTGTCTTTCCTATTAAATCCCTTTCAAAACCTTTTCAAACTCACCCCTGGCACTTCACTTTATTCCTAGATTCTTAAGTTCCACCCCCTCAATGTGAGCACTGCTTTGGGAACCTCTTGAGTTCCCTTTGAACTTTGACACACTGAGGCTGTTATTTCCCCACTACACATGTTTAACTCTTGATGACTATGTCTGGGTGCGAGCATTGCCCGGGAGCCCCTGAGGTCCTTAGGGAACTGTGACACACCCGGACTATGAAAGGCTATGAAACACTAAAGGCATTGAGGTTGGAGGATCTGGGCCTAAATGAAGGCTCCCTATAGAAATAACTTCTTATTTTTCTCTTGGTTATGTAATTTATGATTTCTAGTCTGTAATAATTTGTAAACAAATATTTGGGGTTGGATAGTGGAAACGGGTGGGAATATGCATGCTATAGTATAGGTACAGGTAGAAATCATTCTTATAGGTTTACTTTCCCTATATGTGCAATAATAACCATGTCTAGGTACAACAAGCATGCCATACATATCATATTGCTCAGCTTTACTGCATTCAGCATCTCATTACACTTAGAAATCATGTTTATAGGGTGAATAACGCCAACAAAAATGGCTATCACAATATTTCTGCTCATGTTTCATATTCTGAAATGTCACCTAGAAATCCTTCCATAGGGTTAATAAACAAAATTGCTACTGTGATTCTGGCTATGTAGTCTGAAATGTGATCTAAAATCTCACCTTAGAACGAACGTGTTAACAAAAATTGCGATCCTATCTTACCATGCTATAGAGATCCTGCTTTAGGTAAACAACGATTAAAACTGTCATTTTGCCTATCTCGAAAACTATGCGCAATTCATGCATTTAGAATATCCTGCTTAGGTCTTGCATCATTTTGCATTTTATTTTTGCATTAGATATCATTCCTCCTAGGACTACATTTGTCTTCGTCTAAGCACCCCCTATCCTTGTTAAGGATTGAAACAGACTCACCTATATTTGCTAATTATTTTCCTAAAATATGGACGCCTAGAACAGTAGGACTTGAGCAATTTTGTGTTTATGGTAATCAGTACGCCTAGGCAAGCCTTAGGTGCTAAATCTGTTAAGAATTGAAAGTATATTCCTTTATACATATTGTTCGACTAATAACAGGTTAAAATCAGTAGTCAGGAATTGGTAAAATTCCTTCTCTAAAATTCAGTGATAAAACTGCCTCGCTATTGCATTCTCGCCTAGATATCATGCCTTAGGTTCTGAAGTTAAAAAGGCCTTACTTGTGTTTGAGTCGTGCTAATTATGTGCATAACCTGTGGAGGAATACTTGGGCCTCATATCTGCTCTTATTTGTTATCCCCTTATTTGCAGTCCTAATTGTCTTTGCTTGTCGCTTAGAATCTTGTCCTTTAAACCTAGGGGTCAGCCTAGTACCTCCTTTTAGGATAGTAGTCCTAGCCTCCTCTGGGACTGATAGGATGGGACGGGTAATAGCACGCAATAGAGTTCGTGACCAACACACGTTTTAATTACTTTCACGGGGTGGGAAAGGGTAGAATATGGACATGACGACCGGTGCGCTAATACCACGTGTAGCCCCTCTCTGAGGAGTGTCTATCGGGTATTGCATTGATGTGATCCATATTGTTTAAACCTAGGATATCTTTTCTCTCAAATGTTTTATTAGTTCTTTCGAAATTTAATAACTTCAATGCTTATTTGAAATCCCCTCTTACTTGAGCCTTTACTTGTTATTTGCTTGTTGTACAAATTCACGAAAACCATTTGGCCGGGAACCACAATTGTGGATCCTGAGGGGTGCCTAACATCTTCCCCTCGGTATAATTTTAAGCCCTTACCCAATCTCTGGTAATGCAAACTATTCTCCTGAGTTAATTACTCTAGGTGCCCTAACACACCTTAAAATCGTTAGGTGGCGACTCTTCCTTTTTAACCCTCCCCCTTCAAAAGGAGTTGTCATAATGTCACGAACCCGATCTCCGCTAAGGGGAAAAAGGGGGGCGCGACAGTGATGGAATTGTTGGGGAGCCTCTCGAGACAGTCCAAAGCTTTCCCTCTAAGTGAAAAAGGGAACAATCTCAATCTCAGCGCATCCTCCGACGCGTTCATCTGTTTGCTCCCTCAGCAGGTGCCTACACAACCCTTTAGATGTTTATATGCATTCTGATGGGGAGCGCCAGTGAAGAACCATCTTTGCTCCAATAAGGTCAGCATGACATTTGTAATATGGAAATTTCCTGCCTGGATTCGGGGTGGGACAATTGCACTTGCGTAACCTTCATTGGGAAGCACCTGGTGTGCTGTCCTTGGAGGAGGTGGGGGAGGGTCTGGAATGTTGTCATTGGCCTGGAGGCCTCTTCTTTGGGCTTGAGGTACTAGATGAGACTCATCCTCACAATTATCATCTACCTCCTCCCTCGAAAGAACATTGCCGAGAGGATCATTATTAGCCATTGGTACCTAAAGTGATTAACACACAAAAGTTAGTAAAACAGAAGGAAAGAAAAAAAAGACACCCAACTAGTTATATAGATAGCCAAAACCGTCTAACTCCCCGAAAATGGCGCCCAAAAGTGATCGGTTCCAATCCTACACCACTATATGGTAGCGAGGAGTGGTCAATGCAGTTTTACCCGATTTGATCGGGATCGACTTCCGCAGGGAGTTAATTTGGTTTGGATTTGGGTTTCTAACTAATCTAGATGTGCGTGTTGTTTCTAATTGCACTTCTAAATATGGTTGTGATTGATTCTATTCTAAGTTTGATACTATTGAATGCTAAAGAGTAATCTACGTACAATATTTTTATGAAAGTTTTCAAGTGATAAAAAGGCACTAGGGAAGTGACTTTCGCCTAGGTGAGTATCTAATAGGTATCAAGAATCTAGGTCAAGCTTGTTATGATTGGGGTCGTGATATAACCCTCACACATAAATACTCACTCTATACTTCTCGGTAGTTTGAGTGACTTTGTCCGATTTGGCTTTTTCAAGGCCAAATGGGTGTTCATGCAATGCAAGCGAAATTGGCTCAAGTCGGGTATTACGACCTCTAGGTTTAACCTTTTAATTGGGGCTATCAATCTCTTGAGTTCACCCCAATTCCTTATTAGCCTAATTATCTTAGACTTATTCCCTCTTTCTCAAGAAGAGCCTAAGTGATAAAGGCATGAACTCAGTGTTTGCAACCACTAATTCTACAATTAAAGCATGAATCAAGCTAAATATCACTAGCCCATAAATAATGAATCCCTAAAATTCAAGACCCATTAAATACTCACACTAGGGTTGGGTCACAACCCTAGCTATGAGGTCTAGCTACTCATAATTATAGCAGAAACAAAAGATAGAGATGAAATATAAGCCATAATATTCAAATACAAGATGAAAATCTAAATATTGAAGATAAGACTACTCTAAAATTACTCAAAAAGGTGAAACTCAGTCGTTCACATGCTCCCTAAAACAAAACTTAACCTAAAATTGCTAAAAGGATCTATTTAAACACAGCTGAAAATTTTGGACAAAAGTTCCCCTGCAGAGAATTCGCGGACGCGTAATTCTAACCGCGTACGCGCTTGAGCTTTCAAAGCCGCGTAATAATGAACGCGGTCCGCGTTTCTTCATATTTGAATCTGGACCGGGACTTGTTTCGCGGATCGCGTAAAATCAATCGCGTCCGCGTGAGCTTAATTCCCGGTCGCATAATTTGGACGCAGACCACGTTCTTCAGTCAAGATTAACTTGTAGGGCCTCTGAACCTCGAAGTACGCTCTCAGCAAAAATACCAACGCGGCCGCGTCAGATATTTTGCTGCCGCACTTTTCCATCGCGGTCAGCGGTCAATCTTGTGCCCAAAATAGCCTCTCTGAATATCACTTAGGCGGCCCGCGTATTTGTGGACGCCTCAGCAGTGGTCCTTACGCGGCAGCGTATTTCTACCGCTCTCAGCGATCCAGTTCCCAGCCTTGGGTTTGTGCAATTTTGACTCCTTCATGAGTTTATTTTGGCTTTTTTGCCTCATTTTAACAAAACCCTGCAAGCAAGAACATTAAGTTAGTTTTCGGGAATACCTTTATGCATTTTTGACCCAAAACCTAAGCAAAAGAGAGCAAATAATAGGCTAAAATTCCTAGTTATCAGCTTCCCATCAGCCTTTTGATAAGTCGCGCCATGCACGCTCAGCATACATCGAAGTCGAGACCAAGTCCCTAACCCAACTCTCAAGGTTAGGAATTGCATCGCACATCCAAGCAGTCGCTACACCATAGAAAAGGATACAAATGAGAAAAATTAAAGAAGCAAAATAAAATATAGAAGCTAAATAGTGGTATCGCACTTACGTTTCATATTCCACTTCTCGAAGAACGGCATCTTCTCGGCCGGAATCAGGTCCAAAGTTTTCACTTGGACAACCGACCCATCCAGCCTTTATCATTGTCCTCGTCGATGCTGGAGATGAAAACCTTGGTAGCCCAACACTGGAGCTTTATTATTCCACCTCGATAAAATCGGATGATGTATTAACTGATGAGGTGGTCGAGGGTGAAAGGGATCCCTTCGGCTTTGCTCACAAGGAATCGGAGCAATATGACGATCCTCCAGAAGAAGGGATGAATCTAACCGAGGGTCACCTGGTACTTTCTGCAGAAGTCCACGATGATTGGGTCGAGGGGACCTAACGTGAAAGGGTAAGTGTAAACACTCAAAAACCCTTCCACGTGGGTGGTAATATCCTCCTCTAGGGTCGGTATCACGACCTCTTTGTTCTGCCAGCTACAGTCCTTCTTCACTTTTTCGAGGAAGCTCTCAGGTATCGAGCATATGTATCTCGATACCTGCTCACAACGACCAGGGACCGACAAGGTTTTCTCGGTCTTGAAATCGGAGCTGATAACGCACCCCCCAGGAATACATTCCTAAAGGCGTGGTTCCACCGGCGCTTTCCCGCCGGCCGGCTGAGAGGATGAAGCGGTTTCCTTTTATGGCATAGTCTTTGATGTTTTCGCCATTTGGTTTTTAGGTTAAAGAAAGATGAAGATGATGATATTTGGTGTTCTAAGAGAGGTTAACGGTGAGACTTGAAGATTTGCAGGTGAAGAACTTGAAAAATCCAAAGAGCTTTGAAGGTTAGAGCAGAGGAAGTTGATAGTAAAGTTTGAAAGAGTGAAGAAGAGGCCTATTTATGGATTTCACGGCGACGGTTCAAAATTGCTAGTGGCCGATCGTCAACTGACACACATTAATAACTTGGAGAACTGCACCGACGAGACGTTTCGCTCACTTCTATCGCTTACGTCACTGAGATGACGGCATGACAGGTCGAGGTAAAAATCGAAGGCTCAATTCGTTTCTTGTCATTACACTCCAAAAAACAAGGGGACTATCTATATACGGTGTTAACCCCCCCCCCCCCCCCCCCC
>ML295550.1:942-11497 GCA_005239495.1 Nicotiana undulata | reverse complement strand
CCCCCCTACTTTTGATCTTCTATTTCCCCCTTAACTCATTCTTCCACCCTAAACTCACAACTCTCTTCTCTCATTCCCCCCAACCACCATGCTCATCTCCTTTCCTCTCTTCAAGTAAGTCTCTTCTCTCTCAATTTTTTTTCTTTATTTTCTTTTCTTTTCTTTTTTGTATTGTATATGTTAATGGAAGATCTCCACCATGTCTAGGTTAGAATTTTTTTTCTCTTGTAAATTAAGACTTGGTGGATAGACTTAGTGTTGTTGGGTAATAATTATGTCAGTGAGTTGATGATTAGTAAAGGATTGTGGTTGAATTTGGGAAGGGTTTGTACTTCTATGGGCTAATATATGCATGTCTAGTTCTATGCACACCATGTGTTTGAAAAATTGCCTCATTGAGCTGAAATTGGTAATGTGACCATAGTGGTGATAAAGTCTGAGTAACCACCCGGAGGTCACACAAATTGAACCCTCACTAATAATAAACCTTATTTTGACAAGAACAATGCATCAGTCTAGAAAACGAAGGGCCACAGGTTCCTCCACCAGTGGGTCAGGAGGGTCATACGGGACTCGAGTCCCAGCTGGTGCCAGCCAGTTTGATAATACTCGGTTTGTCTCAAAGGCGGCCGAGGAGAGATTTGAAGCAAAGGTCGCCCGAAAAATGGTGCATGAAGTGCCCATTGATAGGTCTGCCCTGCAGGTTGAAAGCCCTTAGATGTATGCTGAGTTGAGGAGATGTCAGATGCACGTCTTCTTTGAGGAGCCAGAGGAAGCAAACATATTGATGATCCGAGAATTTTATGCGAATTGCCCGGAACATGCTAATAGGGTGGTCACAGTTCGAAGGACACGGGTGAATGCATCGCTTGAAGCAATCCACCAGGTGTACAAGTTGCCGGTCTTCACCGGAGAGTTTGACTACTACCAGACTTATCAGATGCCATCTGTCACGTGGAACATCCTTGTTAAGACAATTTGTTTGGCGGGGGAGCCCATCTGGATAAAGCGTCGCATCACACTGAACTCCCAATCCCTCACTTGGGAAGCTAAATGCTGGCTCACCATCATCAATAGCCGATTACTACCCTCTAGCAACACCACATATGTAAATGCACCTAGAGCAGTGGCTATTTGGTGTTTTGTCAACCGTCATGAGTTTGATGTGGCCAGGTTAATCCATGATTAAATGTTCATTATATCCCCGGAGATACTCAAAGGGTTCTACTTCCCCTCACTGGTCACCAAGTTGTGTCGTGCTGCAAATGTTCCCGAAAATCGCATTATCGATGGGAAGCTAGCAAAGAAAACCCCTTTCAGGGCCAGTAAAAGCACAGTGGGAAAGGAGAAGCCTATGGAAATTGATGTGGAGGATGAGGATGAGGATATGCATGTCCCTGTCCCACCAGTGCAAGTTCCTGATGAGGCGGTTCCATCTCGACCCCATCGTAGCACACGAATGTCAGCCATGGAGCAAGATGTGGCTGGCTTGCGCACCTCGGTCGATGACCTGACTGCTAGAGTTGACGCTCTGGCCACTCAGAGTGCGAAGTCATAAAAGAAGATAATGGCATGGCTCCGCGCGTTAGGACGTGCCTGTCATCTCGACCGAGGCACCGTCTCCGATGAGGACTAAACACCAGGGAAGTCTCCTTACCTCACTTTGCTTTATTGTTCATGGCATGAGGACATGCCAATTCTTTAAGTGTGGGGTGGGAGATATTGGTTGTTGTTGTATGAACATATGAATACTTGTGGGTAGTTTTATTTGTTTAATAATTTTCTTTGTTATGTATTATTGTCGACTTGGCCCGAAGACGGACACCTTTCGACGGGTCTCTTGTGGGACTTGAGTCGAATAAAAAAACAATTTTAAATGAGAAAATAGGTTGGACTCTTCCCGACAATGGACCTGTTTCTTGAGGGAAGTGAGTCCAAAATAAAACACAAAAATATTTTTTTTCTTTATTAGGTAGTGTATCAACTCCCCCTTGGTTTTTCTTTATACCACAGTTCTTTTCCAATGGTTTACATTTGAACCGGGTGCAGTTAGCTTTTTCTTTTTAGATTAGGAAATATTGGGCGAGGGTACCTTGAATAAAGACTATTTTAGCGCGACACTTATGCTCGTTAGTCGACTTTGATAAGGCCTTAAATTGTGTGTCCTGATTGGCTTAAGTACTTAGCGCAGAGTGTCTGATTATCCTAACTGAATTGAGTCGTATGCCATGTGTGGGTGAGACTTTGTATATTCTGCGCTAACATTTGATGCCTAGAACTTTGCATGTGTGTGTGCAAAGCGAAATGATAGTCTTGTCTGGTCTGGAAAGTGATATAGGCATTTCTTTGCTTAACCTTCCTATGTATGTTTGTCCCACCTGATTGTATATATTTTAGTCAACCCCATTGAGCCTATTAGATTGTTTCCTTGGCAACCACAGTACAAGCCTGACCCAAGTTTAAATAGCTTATCTTGTTGAACCCTATCACCTCCTAGAAGCACTCAAGCTGTAATGGATATGAAAAATTATAAGTGTGGGGTGGTTAGTTGGGCTGTTAAGTGAAACTCAGGAGACATGAAAAGAAAAAGGTGCACTGTTTGACAAGCAATATTAGAGGCCACCAGAAAAAAAAGAATTTTTGAATTGGTGGTGGTTATGAAAAGAAAAGTGTGCCTAAAAGAATAAAGGGTTAACACAATAGTGTAACGGTGGAAGGAAGGTTTGACAAAGTAAGAGCTTAAAATACACAAATGTAGTGGAGTGCTTAGGGAGGTGTAGTCATTATACCCATATGTATCCTATCTGTCCCGCAGCCAACATTACAACCAAATAAAGTCCTAATTGATTCTAGACCAAATGAGCTCGATTAATCGAGTATTACACTACGGGCAAGCTTATGGTGTGTTGTTTGTGGCATAAGAATTTGTTTTTTTTAGGGTGAGTGAAATTGTATATTTGAGTTCCTCAATGTGTGATTTGTAAATGATATAAGTCTCTTTTGTAGTGAGAAGGCACATGATTCATGAAGGGAAGGTAAGTTTGGGCCTATGACTGAGAGTAAGAGAGCCGGTTAGGGACATTGCGTGGCAGAAAAGAGTCCACTCTTGAGGCTAGGATGTCGTGCTGGAGTAGTCTACCGTAGGAATTATTCTGGATATAAAGAGTAGGGAAGGTGTCCTGTGATGATTAGGCATGTAGAGTGTGGTTTTGTTGCTCGAGGACGAGCAACAGTTTAAGTGTGGGGTGTTGATAGTAGGCTATATAGACGCTATTTACACTCTCAATGGACCATACTTTATTGTTGTTTTAAGTGAAAAATAATAACAAAATTCTCTAATTAGTGCTTTTATGCTTTGCAGGAAATAATCCAAGTTCGGAAGACACTATGGAGCGTTTTGGAGTCAATAACGGGAAGATAAGGCCAATCAAGAAGAACCCAAGTGAAAATAAGCAATAGAAAGGCGAAGGATGACTGGAGTGAAGCCCACCGCGACCGCGGTCGACCGCGGCTGGAACGCGGCGAGCTAAATCACGCTTGGCAGAAACTATGCAAGCCACCGCGTTCTGCCGCGGCCGCGGTCGAATCCTGAAGTGCCAAGAAAATTCAGGGACCTAAATGTAAAAATGGGAGAAATTAGCCTAGCCCTATTTAAACCCTATAAACTCGTCCAAGAAAGGTTTAAGCTGGTTTTAGACTCAATTTGGAGGCAAGAACAAGTGTGAGAAGACCAAGCTACAATTAGAGTTTTTCTATTCTCTATCTTTTGTCATTATTTTGGGAATTATGAATTATTTTATGCTTTCATTGTGTTCTAGTATGAGTAACTAAACAAATTGTCTAGGGTTGATGGAACCAATTGTTGATGAAGTTTTGACTCAATTTTGTTATAATCGAGCCGAGTTTAATCTATGATTGTTCAACTATATTTTGTATGGTGATTAATTGAATGAGCCCTTGATTAATCGTGTCTAGTTGCCTTGTGTTGCTTGAGAAAGAATACTAGGTTAGATTGTTGTTGAACAACACCACTTTTGGGTAATTGAAGAGATTCATTACTTGAATTTAAAAGTGGGGTTAGAAATAACGAAACTTTGGTAGGATAATTCAGAGTTGCATAAAGTATCAACTAGAGTAGTTCAAGAGAATGCTCTAGTAAATTACCGTAATTGATCGAGAGATAATTGCGATAACCCATAGCTAATGATCCTCATTGAGTAATACAGTGAGATTATAGCAAAAGAGTACAGAATTAGTCTAGCAATTGGGGAAATCAATACCCTAGATCTTTCTACCATTGAGTTATCTTTAATATAGAATACTGTTAGTTTTAATATCATTTTCTTCGGTTAACAAATCCCAATAAATATTGATAAAAATCTTGCATCCGGAAATTGTCTGAGCTTCTACTAGCATCACTGAGAGTTGTAATAAATATGTTTGGTTCCCTGAGGATTCGACTCCGTACTTGAAAACCGGATTATATTTACAACGACCGCTTTGTCTTTTATGAGGCATAGTTGGGCGTGATCAATATACTACTGTAACAACTAAATAATAGCTATATGAAGCAATTATGTATATGATAACTATAAGAAGATAACATACACTAAGCAATAGTGGTTTCTGAAATTCCTCAAAAATTTACTAATGCGCCGATAAGTCACTTTAACCTATTGTAGTAATTGTAGCATGTTATTTATTTTATTTTCAAGATTATTAATTCATATATAATAAGAACTTAAGTCATATGCACTGGTATTACAAAACAATTTTACAATATTAGTTCAATTTAATCGGCTACCTAGTTATTGTCCTATTTTTCATATTATTGTATCAAACTTATTACGAAAAGTTATGTTGAATACTTACCATATTAAAGGTCAAATTCTTAGATAGTATAATGAATCTATACATTTGTCAATGCACGGGACTTAAACTCTTACTTACGTACTCACCAGTAGTCGATTTTAAGGCGATATTTTTTATAATTATGATGTTTGGATCAACCTGTGTACATCTCAGACTAATTTTACGGGATATCTGTCACATCTCACCAGCAACAAATACCATATAGTTTTGTCCACAAAGGTTCGGTTAAATAGGAAGAAATTACCTAGTAATAAGATAATTTATTGTACAAAATTCTTTAAAATATCAGTATCTAACGCTCTTATTCAATCTTTTTACATTTACAAGTCTCTTTTTTTAGTTTTCATTTCTTTTTTCCCCACTAGGAGGAGGGAATGAACTAATTAATAACATCATTAAATTTAAGAGAGAAGTAATTTTTTTTACATTTAATTGTAAGTTAATTAATTCATCAATAAGCAAACGTTACTCAAAGAGATACATTGAAAGTTGAAACAGAAAAATAAATCTCATTAATCACTCTGTATAAAATCATGCTTATATAAACACTTTCATATTAAGATCAATAAGCATCAAATCAACAAGTACAAAACATTAAAGAAAGAAAAATGGCAAAACTCAATATTCTCTTTTCTTTTGTAGCCATTTTGATCATTTCTAGTGCAATTCCTGCCTTTTGCAAATCTAACCATCACAAAAAACATCCACATGAAGAAGATGAACATGATAAATACATCAATAGCTTACCAAAAGATTTCTTAAAATTCGTCGAAAATTGTACCAAGAAATTCCCACTTAAATGTGACGAAAAAGTCATAAATGCTATAAATGAAAAAGAAAATGTTGACAAAAAATGTTGTCATGATCTTGTTAAAATGGGACTCAAGTGTCACAAAGCATTAATCAAGGTTTATATTGGTTTGCCTGAGGTTAAGGACAAGATTGATCCTAAGGTTGTTAAGCACAATGCTAACAAAGTTTTCAAGAAGTGTGTTGCTCTTGATAAGAAGAAGCACCATCATTCTTCCCATCCACCTCCAATTCTACCTTGAATTTTAGGCGGAGGCGACCATCAGATTTAAAATTACTAGTTCAGTATGGACGTGATTTATTATATATTAATATTTTTAACTTTTTTTTTATTTGTTTTGCATATGTATAAGTTGAGCTTATTAAACTCGATCTAAATAAGTTTTTGATTTTAAGGAAATAAACTTTTATAGTTTATGAGTAATAAATCAATAATGAGTTAAATAAGACTTGTATCGGAAATACTTGCAAAGTCGTGAATTATTCACATACTAGATTATATGTGAAATTTTGATCATATGATAAAAGATAATTTTATTTTTGTTGATCATTCCTCTTAAACTATGATATCATATTTAACAATATATATATATATATATATATATTTGTATGTAAAAAATTAATAATATTTAACTCATTATTTCATAAACGCAATGAATTCAGTGATAAAAAACTTAAAAATTAAACTTATGAAATTTAAATTTTGAATTTGCTCACCCACATAAATGAAGTTTGTAGCACCCAAAAATTTGATAACTCACCTATATAATTTTTATTTTGTCAAATCATGAAGTTATTTTTTTGTTTGAAGAATAGATACTATTATTCTAATATTTGTTTTTATCCAAAGGGCGAAAAAATAAAGGAAGAAGCAAAAAGAAAATAATTATCTTTTAACACCACTCAAACAGCCAAAAATCATTTTATTTTAGGCAAAGAGAAAATAGAAAGAAAGAAGGAAAAAAAAAGGGAAACAAAAAACAGAGAAAATGAGCAGAGTGCTGTGTAAATCCACCATTGCACTCATTCCTTCATTAGCTTCTTCTACTTCTCCTCATTTCAGATTCACACACTTTCGAACTTCTTCTTCATCTTTTCCTAGGGTTTCTCGTATGGCTACCGAAGCTTCTTCGTCTTCGTCTGCGTCGGCTGCATCACCTTCTCCTTCGTCCGCCATTGATTTTCTATCACTTTGTCACCGACTCAAGGTATTCGCACGCCGCTCTCCATTTTTTTAATGATTTTTTTAATGCATATGAAGTTGTGATATATGTAGGATCGTAGAATGTTGTTTACATAGAGTTGTACCCTGCGCATTATGTGCTGTACTACGCTTGACTTGAAATTATCTATTTGCTTCATATTTGCATTTGCACTATTTCAGCTATTTTGGTATGCAATCGTAGCTACATATTTTAGTATTTGCATTTGCAGTTGCACAGTTATTTTAGAGTGTTGTTTATGTAGCATTGTACTCTATGCAATACTTGTTGTACTGCGCTTAATGTAATCCATGTCTATTTGCTTTGAAATTGTGTTGCGCTAATTGAGTTAGTTTAGTATGTAATGCAGAGGCATTGCATTTTATGTATCACTTATTTTACCGCGCGGAATGAATGTGTATTTATGAATTTTTAATGCATATGAAGGTAGAATGATATAGGAGGATCATAGTATGTTCTTTACATAGAATTCTGTTCATCAGGCGTAGTACTAAGTTATACGTGGAATTATGTATTTGCTTCATATTTTGCATTTGCAGTCTATTTCAGTTATTTTAGTATGTAATCGACGTAGTACTCTATGCAATACTTGTTGTACCGCGCCGAATGTAATCCATGTATATTTGCTTTGAAATTGCGTTACAACTAATTTAGTTTGTTTAGTATGTAATGCATAGGCGTTGTACTCTATGTAACACTCGTTGTATCGCGCTGAATGAATGTGTTTAGGCTCTATGAACTGACGATGTAAAATATATTTAGACTATATGGTTACTTTAAAGGTAATTGCACGGAACTCTATTTAATAATAACATTGTGAAGGTGTAAACTATATTTACATGATCATGTCACCTTAGATGTAATTGCACGTAACTCTATTTAATAGCATTGATTGGTAACTTTGAATTAATGGTAAGTGCTATTATAACATGTTAAATTATAAGGATGGTGTACACAAAATTGTTTCACTATCCGTGTATATAAGTAATATCCTAAATTTAATCCTTGTCATGTCTATTAGGGTCTGAAAGATTACATACCAGTAACTAATCCATTTTATGCTGTCTAGTTTATTTTATATTTTTTAGAATTATGTTAATGTGTGAAGTATACTTTTGCTTACAAGCCAATGTCATTTGTGGTGAAGCTCTTTAATTATTAAACTGCTTAGTATTTTTTAAGGTAGTGTATGTATATCTCTTAAAATATATGACACCCTTGTGCTTATAGCCTATACTAGCTCTTTTATGTTCACAACTTCATGTGATCTTTTGTGTATTCTGAGCTAAACTTTCCTGCTTGGAATCGTGATCAGACGACAAAGAGGGAAGGTTGGGTACGTAGAGGGGTTAATGCTCCAGAGTCTATAGCTGATCACATGTACCGTATGGGAGTGATGGCTCTTATTGCTGCTGACCTTCCTGGTGTTGATCGTGACAAGTAAGCGGTTTTAAAAATAATCATTTGTTTTATCACTACATGTACATTCCTGTATTTGTGTTTCCACCAAATGTGTGGATTGTTTTAGAGGATGATGCATGCTTCTTCTTCTTCCAAATTTAGGTGTGTAAAGATGGCAATTGTGCATGACATTGCAGAAGGTGAGGCTCTCATTTATGATTGTTCATTTCTATTTTCTTTGCTTTTATGGCTATGACATGAAATAGGCTGATAGCATCTTCCCATGGAAATTTCTTTTTCTTTTTGGGATTCTTCTCTTATTTAATTGTGACATTGTGTCATTAATTATTCCGTGCTATTAAGAGCTTTATGATACAAGATTTAATTAAGAGTCGCAGGTAGGGTATAAGAAATGGAGGATTACTTATAGACGCATAAGCTTGTCAAATCTTATACTCTGGAACTGGAAGAATATTTCAAGTTTGCCATTTGGTATTACTTCCTTGGATAATGACATTGACTATTGATCTACAAGCTTTATTAAATGGAAAGAACAGAAAGAAACCATTAGAACATGAACATCGAATTTTGTCTGTATACGCATCATCAATCGTTTTCACTTAAAATATTTTTCTCGTGTAAAGCTGTGAAAATGAGGTTAAACTTTCAGAAGACATTGTTCACTTTCATCCAATGATCTTCCTAACCAATGTCTTGTATAGACTCGGCAACACAATCGTCTATCTCTTGGGTCTTCTATCCTATGGGCCTTTGATTTGGAAAATTTGGTAGCTTCTTATTTAACATTCTTTGTCAAATATTTTCTTGTGTTTCTACTGAACAGCAATTGTTGGAGATATTACTCCTGCTGATGGAATTTCAAAAGATGAAAAGAGCAGACGAGAGCGAGCAGCACTAGAAGACATGTGTAAACTTTTAGGTGGAGGACCCCGAGGTATTGCTTCTCTTCTCCATTGAGTTTTTTGCCAACTAGCTCGTGCATCTAAAGATTGAGCTTTCATCTATTCTCTTGTTTATTATTTACTGTTGGGCAATTGCAGCCAAGGAGATCAGTGACTTGTGGATGGAATATGAAGAAAATTCTTCTTTAGAAGCCAAAGTTGTAAAGGACTTTGATAAGGTATTGTATGTTACCAAAGTTTGAATATGTCCCATCTATATGGGTGTTTATGCTGACGTGTTCACTTTAATTTACATGGGGAGAAACATTTAAGTTTACTCATCATTGTATCTTATCTTCCTCTCTTAACGCCTTGTTCGTCACTGCATCTTGTTTTCCAATATGCACAGAAAATGTTCAGGGCAAACTCAATTAGCACCCAAACGTGATTTGGTAGACATATAAGTTAACTCATTGTTGTATCTTGTCTTCTTTTTTAACGCCATGTCTATCACTACATCTTGTTTGCCAATTGCATAAAAGATGTTCAGGACAAACTCAATTAGCATTCGGGCTTTTTTTTTTTATTGGTACTTTGTTAGTCTGTTAGCATTCAGACTTGATTGTTTAGTAAGAGTCTTGTTCATGATAAAGAGTTGCTATGCACGGTTGTCTGTTCATTGTTTAAACACCTAGAACTCTTCACATTATTCCTTTCTCAAGTAGCACGCTTCTCCTCTTTAAAAAACTTTATAGTGCCAGACTTTTCTCTAGTATTTCAGCCTGCAAGAAGCTTAAAGCTAGTTTTGGAATACCCATTCTCTTACCTTATTTAAAAAAAGAAGAGGAGGATATTCTTTCTGTTGATGAGGTGATGCTATCTATGGAGAGTGATCACTTTTGTCAGCTTAATGCACTCTCTCTGCTAGTCTGATACATTGTTTTCTTTCAGGTGGAGATGATACTTCAGGCATTGGAATATGAAAATGGTAACTTCCTGTTTCTCTCTTTTCCCCCTTGGATTTCGGATGTATATGTGATATATAGTACTCCTTCTGTTTTATTTTATATGAAACTCTTTTTGGTCTCTCCACAAGAGAATGACACCTTTATATATTTTGTAACTATTTTACTTTAAACTTAAATTTTTTTATTTTATGCTGAGTAGCATGCTCGTATAGCCATAGAAATGTCATGGAATATATAAGACCGCAAATTTTAGGGTACTTTTGGTATGTGCAAGAAGTCTTCCTTTCTTTCTTAACTTCTGTGTTCAACCAAACACCACTTACCACTATACAAAATTAAATGGAAGGAGTAATATATATGTCTATACCCCCCCCCCCCC
>ML295548.1:25849-52981 GCA_005239495.1 Nicotiana undulata | reverse complement strand
CCGCTTGGTCCAAACACGAGGCCCGGACCAAAACCCGATCACCCATAACCTTACGAGTTAGAAAATATAATTTGTCTTAAGATTCGACCCCAAATTGAGGTTGAATTACCCAAAATTCTAGAAATCCAACTCTACCTAAAAATCCTTAATTTCCATATTTTTAGGCCTAGAATTTAGTGATTAATTGGATAAATTAAGAGGAAACGAGATCAAGAGCACTTACCTATGGAGTTATGGAGGTTGGGGAGCTTGGTTTTCGCCTATGGATGGGTTTGAGGAAGGGGGGAGTGAAAGATGGAAGTGATCCGTAATGGGTCTGTTTTTGGGGTTATTAAAATCACTGGGTGNACTTTAATTTCCATGTTTTTAGGCCTAGAATTTAGTGATTAATTGGATAAATTAAGAGGAAACGAGATCAAGAGCACTTACCTATGGAGTTATGGAGGTTGGGGAGCTTGGTTTTCGCCTATGGATGGGTTTGAGGAAGGGGGGAGTGAAAGATGGAAGTGATCCGTAATGGGTCTGTTTTTGGGGTTATTAAAATCACTGGGTGTATTTACCCTTCGCGTTCGCGAGCCACTGGCCGCGTTCACGAAGGCTTGGCAGCTAGGACCTATGCGTTCGCGTAACCAGGGTCGCGTTTGTGTAGGTCTGACCCCCTAACCCTCCGCGTACGCGTGCCACTACCCGCGTTCGCGAAGAACAACCTACTTGACCCCCAAACCCCACCCCATAACATTACGCGTTCGCGAGAGGGGCGTCGCGTTCGCATAGAGCAGTCCCCCCATAGCTCCGCGTTCGCGCCCATACCCCTGCGTTCGCGTAGAACAAAACCCAAGCCACACTATTTACCCTTCGCGTTCGCGTACCCTTGGCCGCGTTCGCGAAGGGTATCACACCAGACATCAGAAACCTGCAACATCACACCAGATTTTTCATGTTTTTCACACCCCGTTAGCTACCCGAAACTCACCCGAGCCCTCGGGGCTCAAAACCAAAAACACACACGACTCCCAAAACAACCTACGGACTTGTTCAAGCTTTTAAATCATCAAAATATCATCAACAACCATGAATCAAACTTCAAAACCAAATTAACAAACTTAAGAACTTTGAAATTCTAGAATTCACTTCAACGTGCCGAACCGGCCTAAACCACTCGGAATGACTTCAAATTTTGCAGATAAGTTATAAATGACACAACGAAACTATTCCCGGTGTCGGAATTTCATTCGGACCTCAAGAACATAAAATCACCTCTCAAGCCAAATTTCAAATTCTTTAGAAACCCCACAAGTTCATTAACTCCATTTTTCCTCATTTGGATCTGAAACCAATCAAATCAAGCTCGTTTTACACCAAATTCCACAGATAGGACAATAACATATAATAAACCTGTTACGGGCTCCGGAACCGCAATACGTGCCCGGTAACACGGCTTTCACATAATTACTCATTTTCACAATCCTTTATTATTTACTGAAAACAATTTTCTTTAAAATTTCATTTCTCGGGCTTGGGACCTCGGAATTCATTCCGGGCATATGCCCAAGTCCCATATTTTTCTACGGACCCTTTGGGACCGTCATATCACGGGTCCGGGTCCGTTTACCAAGAATGTTGACCAAAGTCAACTTTATTCAATTATTCAATTCAAAAATCCCATCTTTAATAAATTTTCGCATGGAAACTTCCCGGCTACCTGCCCGGGCTGTGCACGCATATCGATGTGACATTAACGGAGGCTTTCGAGGCCTCGGAAACCAGATTTAGCTGAAACTACCTAGGATGACTTTTTGGGTCATCACAGATGGGCTGTCGGATTATGTGAGTATTGTTGGGTTCCGAGGTGCAGGCCCGAGTTGGACTTTTGGGATGATTTTTGGGCTTTGATTAAAGATTAGACCTTTTTCAATTGGGTTTGTTTCCTTTGGCACTATTTGATGTATTTGAGTTGTTTTGACTAGTTTTGAACCTTTCGGAGGTCGGCACACGCGTGATGGCATTTTTGGAGCATCACTTTGCTTGCTCGAAATTGGAATTTGGCTTCTTCGAGGTAAGTAATACTTCTAAACTTAGTGCTGAGGGTATGAAACCCCAAATTACGTGTTATGTGATTAGTGTTGAGGTGACGTACATGCTAGGTGACGGGCGTGTGGGCGTGCACCGTGTAAGTTGTGACTCCGTTAATTTCGTGGTATTGTGTAGTTACCTAATCTTATTTGTAACCATTAAATCTATATTCACTAAAGTAATTGAGTTATTAATCATGATAGAGATCATGTTTAGGCTATATGCTGGTACTGTTGGGACCCATAGTGGTCGTTTCTTGCTGTTGACTTATTGAGTTCACCGAAATTTCGTACTCAGTCATATTCATTCATTACATATCATATCTCACTTTCTGTTGTTATTATTGGTACATCATATCATCATTTTCAGGCTAGTTTCATGACATTGTGAGCCCGTGAGAGAGAGAGACTAGAGAGATTGTTGACCGAGTGAGGTCGATGGCCTGTTTGTGAGGATATTGTTACCATAGCACGCGAGTTGTCCGTGCAGATCCATATATTGATACTATAGCACGTGAGTTATCCGTGCAGTACGTGAGTTGGCTGTGCAGCACGTGAGTTATCCGTGCATATCCAGATATTGATACTATAGCATGTGAGTTTCCCGTGCACCATGTGGGATGTCCATGCGGATCCAGATATTGATAATATAGCATGTGAGTTGTCCGTGCAGCACGTGAGTTGTCCATGCATCACATGAGTTGTCCGTGCAGCATGTGATTTGTCCGTGCAAATCCAGATATTGATACCATAGCACGTGAGTTGCCCGTGCAGCATGTGAGTTGTCCATGCGGATCAAGATATTGATATTATAGCACGTGAGTTGTCCGTGCAGCACATGAGTTGTCCGTACAGATTATAGCGCTTGTGCTATAGGCGCCCCTCCAGAGTCTGTACACCCCCAATGAGCGCAGTTGCTAGAAATTATTATGTTTGGGCTATATTTTCCTTGATCAGAACTGAGTGACTGTGTCGAGTGATTGGGCGTGATGAGTGGAAAGTATGAGACAGTGAGATTGAGTACTCTGAGAGTGTGAGTACATGCGTTCATCACTGAGATGACTGCATTTGACATGCGTACTTGAGATACATGCATAGAGACGTATTTCCTTCTGCTACCTAGTTTGGGTGACATTCATGATTTCACCTGTATATTAATATGTAGGCATAGAGACGTATTTTTCCTCAAGCTATCTTAAAACGAAATATCTTATGTATTGTTGAATGGTTTTGGGGAAAAAATAACTTACTCATATTTTCGACGATTTCTATAAAGGAGTTGGGTTTTAACTGATATATTTAAAAAGTGGAACTATTTTTGGAAAATTATGAAAAAGCTGAGCATAGTATCTCTCATTTACTTCTTTTATTACGACAATTATGAAAAGTTGAGCATTGTATCTCCGATTTACTTCTTTTATTATTTGCTTTACGTTGTTATGAACTGTTGTTGGATACTGGTGTTGGGCCCGACCTTTGTTCCAGGTCGTCACAACTTTCAACCTAAGTTAGCTAGGTTTGTTACTTATTGAGTACATGTGATCGGTTGTAATCATACACTACTGCACCTTGCGTGCAGATAATGACTGATGATGTTGCTGCGTTTGACGGGAGCTTGACTTGAAGACATATCTGCGTTCTGGTTGTAACTGCCTCTTGTTCATAGTAGCCTTAGATTCATAAAACTCTGTTTATGTATTTTTCGGTCAAATAATGTATATATTTCATACTAGCTTTGTATATTCTAATCTTAGAAGGTCATGATTTGTACAACCAGTCATTGGAAAATGTATAAGATTCAGATGTTCTCTTTCAGTTAATTGTCTTATTAATATTATTGGAATTGGATAATTATTAGTTTGCTTGCCTAGCAGGTTGGGTTAGATGCCATCACGACTAGTTGGATTTTTGGTCGTGACATTCTGTGAGTTTATGAAATTGCTTAGATGATCTCCATTTTCGAGATATGCTTTGAGGCAATTTGTAACCCTTTTATAGGAGTGACCTAGGGTTGAGGTAGATTACTTGAATATCAAGAGTCATTTTTAAGTGTCTTGAATTTAGGATTTAGGTATATATATAATAGTAATAAAAGAATAGTGAATATAGTAATACCTCGAATTCGTTTACTTCAATGATTGATTAGCTTGTGGGCACAACTTTCTTTTAACTGTGGAAGACAACTGGATAAATATATATGTAGAGATAGAGAGAGAGACTATGTCAGGTTTTGCATTGTCTTTATTTTATGGTATGTTTTGAAAGCTTGGGAAGTGGTATTAGCTGGATCATCTGTTTGTAACGACCCGGCCAGTCGTTTTGAATAGTACAACCTCGTTTCCCCATTTACTGCTAAATTTATTCTTTACAATTGTTACTTGACTCGTCGGGGTAATTAATTCGGGTCTGGTGACGTTTTGAAATGAATTGAGACACTTAGTCTCCAAGAAGAAAGTTTAAGTTGAATTAATTGACCGGATAGTGAAAAATGTGTAACCGACTCCAAAATAGATTTTTGAGAATTCCAATAGCTCTGTATGGTAATTTTGGGATAAGGAGTGTGTTCGGATATTTATTTTGATGTCCGGAGTAGAATTAGGCTTGAATTGGCGAAATTGAGTTTTTGGCAATTTCCGGTCGGCAGTGGAAAAATTAGTTGTCGGGGTCGGAATGAAATTCTGACCATTGAAATAGGATCCTAGTGTCATTTGTGACTTGTGTGCAAAATTTGAAGTCAATCGAACTTGATTTGATAGGTTTAGGCATCGAATATAGAAGTTGGAAGTTCTTGATTTCATTAAGCGCTAATAAAAAGTCGTCGTGTGCTAATTATATTATTTTGGGTGTAGATGAGGACTATTAATATGATGGATATCAATTGGATATGATAATAAGTGTACGAGGAATATTGTAAGTGATTTGGGGCCTTAGGAGAGGCCTAAGTTTAAGCCAAGTTGGAAATATTACACGATCGACTAAAATTCCAAATGAATACGCACAAGACCACACTTTGGACGGACATATCTACATTTATATGCGGTGTTATGTTATTTAAAACCTATAAAATGAAAGTTCTTCGAGTCCAGTTTCTAATGCTTCAAACTTTTTGTCATTTGGACATTCCTACACAAAGTTATGATCACATTACCAAAGGCTGGAAAAATGAGACCCCGTGGCAATTTTGCGATCGCAAAATCATTATGCGGTCCAAATAATTGATCTGCAACCGCAAAAATGCTCGCAAAATGGACCAGTGTAGCCCAGTTTTGGGCACCTATTTCGCGATGCATTTTGCGACCCACATACCTATTATGCGATGCATTATGCGATCGTGGACCTGTTTTCAGAGGCTTCATTTTCCTATTTTCATAACCTGACCCCATTTTGATAAACTGGCTTAGGGGTTCATTTTGGGGTGATTTTCTAAGAATTATAGAGAGAGATGAGTGCGTTTGAGAGAGAGAAGGAGGAACCCAACATTCAAATCATCCAATCTTGCATTAATCTTCAAGAATCAAAGAACTCAATCACAAGATATTCATCAAAGAGGTGAGTTTTCATACCCCTAGTTTTTCAATTTTGGAATTTAGATAAAAATTTGGTCATGAGAGGTATGATTATTGGGTGTGAGATAAATAAGGTTTGTGGGAAGATTTTTGAGTTCAAATGTGTAAAGATTGGGTTGAAAACGGTAGAAATCTTCAAAGACTTTAATTGATGATTTGAGGGGTCATATTTGATCGGATTTTGATGAATTTGGTATGTATAGACTTGTGAGTGAGTAAGGATTTCAGTTTTGTAATTTTTGTCGGACGTGGGCCCCGAGGGGTCGGCTTTTATCCAATTTCGGATTTTTGGCCCATTTATGTAGTTTTTATTGCGGAATTTGATTCCTTAGCCTATGTTGATAGTAGTATTCTGGTTTTGGTTAGATTTTGAGCTTTTGGAAACCGAGTCCAGAGACGGGGGCATCCAGAAGTAGGATTTTTCGCTGTTGAGGTAAGTAACAGTTTTAACTCTGGCTTTGAGGGTATAAACTCAAAGAAATTGATATCATGTTATTGTTTTGTGGTGATACCTACACTAGGTGATGGGCGTGTGGGTATGCACCACGAGGGATTGAGACTTGGTCCGTCCCTTGAGGCTGTGAGTCCTAATGGCTATTGTCTGTGGTTCTATGTTTACTTGTTGTTGAACTTGTTTGCCTTCATGTTAGAGATCATGTCTAGGCTTTATTCATGCTTAAAATATTATTTGAACTCAGTCGTAGAAGTTATTGTACATGTGTACCTCAGTCTCTATGATTTGCTAATATGTTATGATACTCTATGTGGGATGTGTCCCCTTATTTGTTGATGATCGTGAGGCCAGTGAGGTACATGATTGAGTGATATGATGGCCTGATTGTGAGGATACTAATACCATAGCGCTTGAGTTGTCCACGTATCACATGAGTTGATCGTGCGGGTCTAGGTATTTATACCATAGCACGTGAGTTGTCCGCGTAGCACGTGAGTTGACCGTGCGGATCCAGATATTGATATGATGGACTGATAGCGAAGATATTAATACCATAGCACGTGAGTTATCCGCGTAGCGCGTGAGTTGACCGTGCAGGTCTAGGTACTTATACCATAGCGCGTGAGTTGTCCGCGTAGCACGTGAGTTGAATGTGAAGATCCAGGTATTGATATTATAGCACGTGAGTTGTCCGTACTTAGCGCTTGGGCTTTGGGAGCCCCTCCAGAGTCTGTACACACCCCTAGTGAGCGCCGAGTGTTGAGTGTATTGAGTGTTGAGTGTTGAGTGTTAAGTGCGAGCGATGAGTGATGGAGTGACATTGCGGTGAGGTTGCATTTACTTTTGTTGCTGCATTTATCTATTAAATTTCTTTGTGGCATTTATTGAGTTATGGAATTTACCTGTTTATTTCTGTTTTTTTTGTGAAAATAAATAATTGGATTGTTTTACTTAGCTCGTCACTACTACTCGGTTCCTTACTTATTTCTGTTACTACTGAGTCGGTTGTACTCGTACTACACCCTGCACTTTATGTGCAGATCCAGGTGATTTATAGCGCGTCGATCGTTGAGTTCAGGACGGCTATATTTGGAGATTGCAAGGTAGCTGCTAGCGTCCGCAGGACCTTGTTACTCCTTTTGTCATTTCTTCTTTTGGACAGTTAGACAGTTTATATATCTTAGTTTATAGTTTAGACGCTCATGACTTAGTGACACCCCGATGTTTTGGGTCGGCTTTCACACTTTATATTAATATTATTTATAGTTGATTTAGTTTATGAGAACTTTAAATGTTGATATTATTTTATTAAATTCTTAAAATCAATAAATAGTAATATTTCGAAAAGTAGGCTTTCCTAGTAACACGATAGGCGCCATCACGACCATGTATGGATTTTGGGTCGTGACAAGTTGGTATCAGAGCCTAGGTTACATAGGTCTCACGAGTCATGAACAGGTTTAGTAGAGTCTTGCGGATCGGTACGGAGACGTATGTACTTATCTTCAAGAGGCTGCAGAACCTTAGGAAAAATCTCACATTATTGAATTCTTATCGTGCGGTATTGATTCAGCTCGAAGTGTTAACTCTTTGAATTACTTCCACACATTCGTATGCGCACATGAGCGCTCGGTATCAGTTGTGCATCGACGGCTTGTGATTCCCATGAAATGAAGAAGAAGTACCATCATTTATTTGAATAGTCATGTACTTATAAGTTGTGTTCTACGAAAATGCTAAGAGTTACCTTATATGAATTATGTATCAACTGTATAGCTGATGTTAAAGGTGTTCCCTTTTTGGTAGTATACTGCTCGTGAGGCTACAGTTGGCATTTTCGCTATGTTATGTTGCTTCGTTGGTTCATGAATATGTTGTTAGGACTAGTTTCAGTGATTCTATGGCAGGTGGTTAGGCCAATTGTAGAGGACACTCTACCAAAAATTTTGAAAATATTTGGGAGTTAGCCAAATTTTGAGGCCGTAAGAAAGTTAAATGTTGGAAGGGTAATATTGGAGGTCGGCTTAGAAATATGCTATAGTTCCTGTCGAAGAAGAGGGAACTCCACGACTGGTTGAATTGATGAATGATTATGATTTCTGCGTATTTCTTTCATCGTTGGCAGTACACGAAAGCGTTGGAATGAGACTTTGGTTTGATAAGAGGTTTATTACCGATGTGTTGCTGTGATTAGAAGTTATCACTACGAGTGTTTGAGTTATATGGAATATCGTGTGATTGCATATTGGGTTATGGATATGGTTTGATACAGCTTGTTTGGACTTATTCAGTGTGTAGATGTGAGATTCCGACCTTATAGATAATTTCAGGAGTGGAAATTTGGTTCTAAGGTTACGGGCTAGGTTGAATTGAGAAATTTCAGTTATCTAGTGCAATCGGACCTATATGGGATAGGGTGATGTGGGATCACCCTGGGTATGTGCATAGTGAGGTTACACCGTGATTTCATGGATTTTGAAACAACTATGGGCACGTTCGAGGACGAACGTTTGTTTAAGAGGGGGAGAATGTAACGACACGGCCGTTCGTTTTTAATAGTACAACCTTGTTTCCCCATTTACTGCTAAATTCATGCTTTACATTTGTTACATGAATCACCAGGGTAATTGGTTCGGGTCCGGTCAGGTTTTGAAATGAATTGAGACACTTAGTCTCCAAGAAGAAAGTTAAGTTGAATTAATTGACCGGATAGTGAAAAATGTGTAATCAACCCCGGAATAAATTTTTGATAATTCCAATAGCTCTGTATGGTGATTTTGGGCTTAGGAGTGTGTCCGGATATTTATTTTGAGATCCGTAGTAGAATTAGGCTTGAATCGGCGAAATTGAGTTTTTGGCAATTTTCGGTCCGCATTGGAAAAATTATTTGTCAGAGTCGGAATAGAATTCCGACAATTGGAACAGATTCCTAGTGTCATTCTTGACTAGTGTGCAAAATTTGAAGTCAATCGTACTTGATTTGATAGGTTTCGGCATCGAATATAGAAGTTGGAAGTTCTTGGTTTCATTAAGCACTAATAAGAAGTCGACGTGTGCTAAATATATTATTTTGGGTATAGATGAGGACTATTAATATGATGGATATCAATTGGATATGATAATAAGTGTACGAGGCATATTGTAAGTGATTTGGGGCCTTAGGAGAGGCCTATGTTTAAGCCAAGTTGGAAAGCTTACACTATCGACTAAAATTCCAAATGAATACACACAAGACCATACTTTGGACCGACATATCTACATTTATATGCGGTGTTATGTTATGTAAAACATATTAAATGAAAGGTCTTTGAGTCTAGTTTCTAACTCTTCAAACCGTTAGTCATTTGGACATTCATACACAAAGTTATGATCAAATAACCAAAGGCTTGAAAAATGCGACCCCGTGGCAATTTTGCGATTGCAAAATCATTATGCGGTCCGCATAATTGATCTGCGACCGTAAAAAGGATTGCAAAATGGACCAGTATAGCCCAGTTTTGAGCACTTATTTCGCGATGCATTTTTCGACCCACATACCTATTTTGCGAGGCATTATGCGATCGCAGGCCTGTCGGAGGTTTTATTTTCCTATTTTCATAACCCGACCCCATTTTGATAAATAGGCTTAGGGGTTCATTTTGGGGTGATTTTCTGAGCATTTTAGAGATATGACAGTATTTTAAAGAGATAAAGAGGAACCCAAGATTCAAATCATCCAATCTTGCATCAATCTCCAAGAATCAATGAACTCAATCACAAGATCTTCATCAAAGAGGTGAGTTTCCATACCCTAGTTTTTCAATTTCGGAATTTGGATTAAAAGTTGGTCATGAGAGGTGTGATTCTTTGGTTTGAGAGAAATAAGGTTTGTGGGAATATTGTTGAATTCAAATAGGTAAAAAGGTAACGACTCGGTCGGTCGTTACGTAGAACCTGCATTATATTTATTATTTTTGCCTTGTCGTAGGTTGGTTATATTATTTATGATGTGTTAGTGTTGGTTGGGTGGGGTTCGGATGGTTGTAGAGAGAATTTAGACATTTAGTCTCTAAAAATAGCCTTATAATTAGAAAAGTCAACTAAGAGTTGACTTATTAGTAAACGACCTCGGAATGCGGAGTTTTTTGTTCGGATAGCTTCATTAAGTGATTTGAGACTTGAGAGTGTGTTCGGAATATCTTTGTGATGTCCGGTGTAGAATTAGGCTTGAATTGGCGAAAGTTAGTTTTTGGCAATTTTTTATCGGCAATGGAAAATAGGCTATCGGGGACGGAATGGAATTCCGGAAGTTGGAACAGGTTTGTAGTGTCATTTTGGATATGTGTGCAATATTTCAGGTCAATCGGAGGAGTTTTGGATAGTTTCAGCATCGTTGGTGGAATTTAGAAATTTCAAAGTTCATAGACTTGAATTCGATGTGATTTTGGTGTTTTTGTGTTGTTTTTGGTGTTTCGAGGGCTCGACTAAGTTTGAATGATGTTATGGGTAGGTTTGGTTGAGGCCCCGAGAGCCTCGGGTGCATTTCGGATGCTCAAATGAGCACTTTTGGACTTGGAGAATTTGTTGGTTTTGCTGGTGTTTATGTAGAGGGATTTTACCCTATGCGTTCGCGGAAGGGACCTCGTTCACATAGGGGAATTTGAGGAGTTGGGTAATTTCTTCTGTGCGTTCGCGGTCCAGCGGTGCGAACGCGTAGGTTTGAGCGGGGTGTTCATCGCGAACGCGGGGGAGAAGGTGTGTTCGCGTAGAGTTAGAGCTATTTGAGGGACCCCAGGCCATTTGGTCTATGCGTTCGCGGGCCTGGGGTGCGTTCACGTAAGGTGGGGCAGGTTTGGCATGTGTGTTCGCAGGCGTTTAGCCGTGTTCGCGAAAAGGAAAATGAGGCTGTTGGATTTTTGTTCTATGTAAACGCTGTCCTTTGGATGCGTTCGCGATGAGTAAAACCTGGGCAGTATATATTTAACCCTTCCGCGACCTTTGCCCACTTTTCCACCATTTTTGAATGGGAATAGAGCTTTTGGAGCGATTTTGAAAAGGGAAAACGATTGTTCTTCATTGAGGTAAGGATTTTGGACCCCATAACTCGATTATATGTGATTAAGGACTAAATTAACAGTGTTTAATTGGGGAAAATCAGTAGAGAAAGGTGAAATTAGGGATTGAGATTATGAGACTTTTTAGGGATGATTTGAGGGGTATAACGGACTCCGATTTCAGAGTTCTTTATATGTACGGACTCGTGAGATAATGAGAATAGTTTTGGTATAAAATTTGTCGAGTTCCGAAACACGGACCGAGGATCGGGTTTTGGCTAATTTCGGGTTTTGTGCTAAAACTGATATTTTTCAATTTGAATTCATTCCCTTAGCATAATTTGATGTGAAAGATCTGATCTTGGTAGATTTGGAGCACTCGGAAGTTGATTCGAGAGGCAAGCGTGTTGCGAAATAGCTTTTCGGGCTAGTTTGAGGTAAGTAATGTCTTTAAATCTTGTCCTGAGAGTATGAAACCCCGGACTTTACATCCTTTCACGGATTTGGAGTGACGCACATACTGGATGACGAGTATGGGGTGTGCACGAACTGGAAATTTGGAAATATGTCCCTTCTTAGGCAACTATTGAGTTGCGAAACTGCTTTTAAAGCATATGTTTATTAGTATTACTATGTTTTGATATATTTGGGTTGTAAGCCATGTTTGGGGACTAGTGTCGATCTGTTTTAACCCCTTGGGGGCTATTTTACTGATATTCCTCACTTAGAAACTATGATTTAACACTCAATCTTTCTTGTGAAATTGTTGACACTCCTATTTGATGATATTACTATTTCTCAAAATGAAATATTATTTTGGGTCGAGAACCCCGTTTATTTATGACCCGAGTGGCATATTGAGAGTGTATGACTGAGTGAGGATGAGGGACAGTATTGTGAGGATGTTATGATATGAGAGAGGTCGAGTGCCATGAGTGATGATTGCCATGATTTGGCTTGTTTATAGCGCTTGGGCTGTAGGAGCCCCTCCGGAGTCTGTACACACCCCCAGTGAGCGCAGGTACCTACTGAGTGCGAGTGCCGAGTGACGAGTGACGAGTGATTGGGAGGTATGAGTGACTCTGAGGTGCTGAGTGACTGTTACTGAGTGAGGGTGAGGTGTTGAGGGGCTATTTATGAGTATTGATTATGGCCCGAGGGGCAGTTTTATGATGATATTTTACTGAGTTTTGATTATGATTCACTTCATTTT
Source organism: Nicotiana undulata (assembly GCA_005239495.1). Lineage (NCBI taxonomy): Eukaryota > Viridiplantae > Streptophyta > Magnoliopsida > Solanales > Solanaceae > Nicotiana > Nicotiana undulata. Next base: position 40,643 of record ML295548.1, on the reverse strand, counting down.
TCATACTGATATTTTTGGGAGTTTTACTAAGAAATATTGGAAAAATATACTAGTTTCAAAGGGTTTTTACGGAAACTAGTTTTCGAACTTATGTACACTTTATTAAGACTTGGTAATTTTACTATTTTCTAGATTGGTGTATTTGTTGTTGTGTGTTTCTTATTCTTCAGACTGTGATTTATTTTCATTACTACTGAGTTGGCGTACTCATCATTACTCCCTGCACCTCTGTGTGCAGATCCAGGTACTAGTTCGGAGCAGTAGCCATCCGAGTTCGTTATCGTCAGCTTTCGGGATTTCGAGGTTGTTGTCCAACGTTCGCATCTTCTCCATTTCCCTTCCTTTATCAGTATCAGTATTTTATTCCTAGACATTGTTTATGACATTAGCAGAGTTAGTTTTATTCTTAGATGCTCGTGATCGGTTGACTCCAATCTTGGGGTATTTGTTTAGACTGTCGGATCTTATTATGTTTTGTTAAAGACTTAGAAAAAATTTATACTCAATTTGCTGGTTATTATTGATATTTGAGAAATTATATTAAAAACAATGTGTAGTTATGTGATGGTTGGCTAGCCTAGTTCCACGATAGGCTCCATCACGACCTTTTAGGATTTGGGGTCGTGACAAGTTGGTATCAGGGCTCTAGGTTACATAGGACTCAACAGTCATGAGCAGATTTAGTAGAGTCTTGCGGATCGGTACGGAGAGTTCTGTACTTATCTTTGAGAGGCTACAGAACTCTTAGGAAAAATTTCATTTTCTTTAACTCTTTCGTGCTATTCTATTGGTTCTTCAAATCTAAACTACTATTGTTTCATTCTCTCACATATGGTGAGGACACGCGCTACTGATCAGGGTGACCAGACCCACAAGGGGTTGAGGCCGTAGTGGAGTTAGGGGACCAGCCTGTGTAGCAGCCGAGACAGTACCAATGGATACCCCTACTATTCAGGATCAGGTTTCGGCCGAGGGTGCTCCAGCGGGACAAGCTCAGGCACCGACAGTGCCTATTGTCATTTCAGGTCTTCCAGCGGGACAAGCTCAGATCTTAACAGTGTGCACCAATTTTTCTCAGGCAGTTACTATGTCTACTACTGCTACATCTCAGGCCGAGGGAGGCACTGAGACTCCAGCTGCCCGGACACCTGAGCAGGTTGTACAGGGTATTCAGGCACCGGGGGTAGTCCCAGCCCAGCCGGTTGCCCCACTCAGGACTATGTAGTCCTAGCTATGCCCGAGGATGAGAAGCGTAGGCTGGAGAGGTTCAATAGACTTCATCCTCTGACCTTTAGCGGAACAGAGGATGAGGATGCCCAAAGTTTTCTGGATAAATTCCAGAGGATACTCCATACTACTGGGATTTTTGAGACCAGTGGGGTCTCATTTGCTACATTTCAATTTGTTGGTGCTGCTTTCACTTGGTGGGAGGCATTTGAGAGGCGTAGGCCGGTTGATTCAGCACCCCTCACCTGGCAGCAGTTCTCCACGATCTTTTTCGAGAAGTATGTTCCTCAGTCTCACAGAGAGGAGCATCGCAAGCAGTTTGAGCAGTTGCGTCAGGGAGAGTTGTCAGTTACTCAGCACGAGATGCGGTATTCTGAGTTGGCTCGACATGCTTCGGAGTTAGTCCCTACTGATAGGGAGAGGATCAGGAGGTTTGTAGATGGTCTCACATATCAACTTCAGATTTTGATGAATAGGTAGAGAGTGGCTGGAGCTACATTCGAGCAGAATGTTGACATTGCTCGGGATATTGAGTCGGTTCGCAGGCAGGAGCGTGAGGAGAGGGAGGCCAAGAGGCCTCAGGGATCTGGTAGCTTTAGTGGTGGCCCTTCCAGAGGGCAGTTTCAGCACAACAGAGGTCGTCCATTTAGACCTCCTCAGCCAGCTCGCCCAGCTTATAGTGGCGCATCTTCGGGGCAGGGTACCCGCAGTTCTCATCCGGGACGTTCATCTTTTAGTGCTATTCCAGCTCAGAGTTCCTCCAGAGCATCATCATTTCAGGGCTCTTCTATGCATGGTTTATCTGATGGTTATCATGGTGGCATGGGTTCTCTTCAGTCCCCATCTCTAGCTCCAGGTAGTTGTTTTGAGTGTGGAGAGTTTGGACATGGGTGGAGACAGTGTCCTCGTGTACTAGTAGTTCATCTCAATAGAGGGTTCAGCCCTCGACTTCAGCCCTAGTCACTTCACCACCTACCCAGGCAGCTAGGGGTGGTGGTCAGGCAGCTAGAGGCCGCCCTAGAGGGGGAGGTCAAGCAGGTGGAGGCCAGCCACGTATTTATGCACTCCCAGCTAGGCCTGATGCTATGGCCTCCGATGCGGTAATTACAGGTACTATCTTAGTCTGTCACAGTGATGCTTTGGCTTTATTTGACCCTGGTTCCACATACTCTTATGTTTCGTCATATTTTGCTCACTTTCTGAATATGCCCCATGGGTCCTTAGTTATGCCTGTTCATGTTTCGACTCCGGTGGGCGATACTATTGTTATGGACCGTGTGTACCGGTCGTGTGTTATATCTATTACGGGTCTGGAGACCCGAGTGGACTTGATGTTACTTAGTATAGTTGATTTTAATGTGATACTGGGCATGGATTGGTTATCCCCATGTCATGCTATTCTTGATTGTCACGCTAAGACTGTGACCCTAGCTATGCCCGGAGTTTCGATAGTTGAGTGGACAGGATCTATAGAGCATGTGCCTAGCAGAGTGATTTCCTATTTGAATGCTCAATGTATGGTTGAGAAAGGGTGTGAGTCTTATCTTGCTTTTATAAGGGGTGTTAGTAGTGAGACTCATTTTGTTGATTCTGTTCCTCTGGTCCGTGATTTTCCCGATGTATTTCCTGCAGACCTGCCAGGCATGCCACCTGACAAGGATGTTGATTTTGGTATTGATTTGGTGTCAGGCACCCATCCTATCTCTACTCCATCTTATCGTATGGCACTAGCGGAGTTGAAATAATTGAAAGAGAAACTTCAGGAACTCCTAGATAAGGGGTTCATTCGGCCTAGTATGTCACCTTGGGGTACACCGGTGTTGTTTGTGAAAAAGAAGGATGGCTCTATGCGCAAGTGTATTGATTATAGGCAGCTGAACAACGTTACGGTGAAGAACCGGTATCCTTTGCCCCGTATTGATGACTTGTTTGACTAGCTTCAGGGAGCTAGAGTGTTCTCTAAGATTGAGTTGAGGTCCGGGTATCATCAGTTGAAGATTCGGGATTCTGACATTCTGAAGACTGCTTTTAGGACCAGATATGGTCATTATGAGTTTTTGGTTATGTCATTTGGGCTGACCAATGCCCCGCCGCGTTCATGCATTTGATGAATAGTGTGTTTCAGCCTTACCTTGATTCATTCGTCATTGTGTTCATTGATGACATCCTGGTATATTCTCGTAGCTAAGAGGAGCATGCTCAACATTTGAGGGTTGTGTTACAGAGGTTGAAAGAGGAGAAGTTTATGCAAAGTTCTCCATGTGTGAGTTTTGGCTTGGTTCGGTAGCTTTCTTAGGGCACGTGGTGTCCGATGAGGGTATTCAGGTTTATCCGAAGAAGATTAAGGCAGTGTAGAGTTGGCCCAGACCGTCCTCAGCTACAGAGATTAGGAGTTTCCTTGGTTTGGCGGGATATTACCGTCGCTTTGTAGAACAGTTCTCTTCTATTGCTTCGCCCTTGACCAGATTGACCCAAAAGGGTGCTCCATTCAGATGGTCTGATGAGTGTGAGGAGAGCTTTCAAAAGCTCAAGTCAGCATTGACCACAACTTTGGTATTGGTTTTACCTACGGGTTCAGGTTCTTATACAGTCTACTGTGATGCTTCTAGAGTTGGCTTAGGAGCGGTACTGATGCAGGACAGTAGGGTGATTGCCTATGTGTCTAGACAGTTAAAGGTGCACGAGAAGAATTATCCAGTGCACGATCTTGAGTTAGTTGCCATTGTTCATGCCTTGAAGATTTGGCGCCATTATTTGTATGGGGTGCAGTGTGAGATTTTCACTGATCATCGTAGTTTACAAAATCTGCTGAGGCAGAAGGACTTGAATTTGCATCAGAGAAGGTGGTTAGAGCTTCTCAAGGATTATGACCTCACTATTTTGTATCATCTGGGGAAGGCCAATGTAGTGGCCGATGCTTTGAGTCGCCGAGCCGAGAGTGTGGGGAGTCTAGCTTACCTTTCAGCAGTAGAGCGACCGTTAGCACTTGATGTTCATGCTTTAGCGAGTCAGTTGGTGAGATTGGATTTGTCAGATCCTCCATGGATATTAGCTAGCATGGCTTCCCGGTCTTCTCTTTATGATCAGATTAGAGCACGCCAGTATGATGACCGACACTTGTTAGTTCTTCAGGACAGAGTCCGTCGAGGTGGTTCCAGGGATGTTACTATTGGTGATGATGGATTTATGAGGATGCATGGACGTATTTGCGTGCCCAATCTTGATGGGCTTCGAGAGTTGATATTAGTAGAGGCCCATAGCTCGCGGTATTCCATCCATCCGGGTGCTGCGAAGATGTATCAGGATTTGAGACAGCAGTATTGGTGGAAGTGAATGAAGAGAGATATTGTTGAGTATGTAGCACTGTGTCTCAATTTCCAGCAGGTCAAGTATGAGCACCAGAGACTAGGTGGGTTACTTCAGAGGTTAGATATTCCGGAGTGGAAGTGGGAGTGAATCACCATGGACTTTGTAGTTGGGCTTCCACGGACTTCGAAGGGTTTTGATGCCATTTGGGTCATTGTGGATAGGTTGACCAAGTCCCCGCACTTCATTCATGTTAGTACTACTTATACTTCGGAGCGGTTAGCTGGTATCTACATCAGGGAGATTGTCCGATTGCATGGGGTTTCGGGTTCTATCATTTCTGCCAAAGGTACTCAGTTCACATCTCAGTTTTGGAGGGCCGTACCGAGAGGTATGGGTACTCAGGTAGAGGTGAGTACAACATTTCATCCTTAGACCGACGGGCAGTCGGAACGGACTATTCAGATTTTGGAGGACATGTTTCGTACCTGTGTGACTGATTTTAGTGGTTCATGTGATCAGTTTCTGCCACTTGCGGAGTTTGCATATAATAATAGCTACCAGTCCAGTATTCAAATGGCCCCGTATGAGGATTTATATGGTAGGAGGTTTAGATCTCCGGTTGGTTGGTTCGAGCCTGGTGAGGCTAGACTATTAGGCACAGATTTGATTCAGGATGCATTAGAGAAGGTGAAGTTGATTCAGGAGCGACTTTGCACGATGCAGTCTAGGCAGAAGAGTTATGCGAACCGAAAAGTCCGGGATGTGTCGTTTATGGAAGGTGATAAGGTAATGCTGAAGGTATCACCCATGAAGGGTATTATAAGGTTCGGAAAGAGGGGAAAGCTGAGTCCTCGGTTTATTGGTCATTTTGAGGTGCTTCAGAAGATTGGAGAGGTGGCTTATAGACTTGCCTTGCCACCCAGCTTGTCGAGTGTTCATCTGGTATTTCATGTGTCGATGCTCCGGAAATATGTTGGTGACCCGTCTCATGTTTTAGACTTCAGCACAGTTCAGCTCGAGGATGATATGTCCTATGAGGTAGAGCCAGTAGCAATTTTGGATCATCAGGTCAGGAAGTTGAGGTCTAAGGATAAAGCTTCAGTGAAGGTACAGTGGAGAGGTCAGCCATTGGAGGAGTCTACTTGGCAGACCGATCGGGAGATGCAGAGAAGATATCCTCACTTGTTTGAGACTCCAGGTATGTTTCTAGACTCATTCGAGGACGAACGTTTGTTTAAGAGGGGGAGAATGTAACGACCCGGTCGGTCGTTACGTATAACCTACATTATTATTTTTTTCCTTGTCGTAGGTTGGTTATATTGTTTATGATGTGTTAGAGTTGGTTTGCTCGGGTTTAGAATGGTTGTAGTGAGAATTTAGACATTTAGTCTCTAAAAATAGTCGTATAATTGGAAAGGTCAACTGAGAGTTGACTTATTGGTAAACGACCTCGGAATACGTATTTTTTGGTTTGGATAGCTTCGTTAGGTGATTTGGGACTTAAGAGTGTGTTCGGAATACCTTTGTGATGTCCGGTGTAGAATTAGACTTGAATTAGCAAAAGTTAGTTTTTGGCGATTTCCGGCAGTGAAAATTAGGCTATCAGGGTCGGAATGGAATTTTGAAAGTTGGAATAGGTTTGTAGTGTCATTTTGGATATGTATGCAAAATTTCAGGTCAATCAGAGGTGTTTTGGATAGTTTCGGCATCGTTGGTGGAATTTAGAAATTTCAAAGTTCATAGGCTTGAGTTCGATGTGATTTTGGTGTTTTTGTGTTGTTTTTGGTGTTTCGAGAGCTCGATTAAGTTTGAATGATGTTATGGGTAGGTTTGGTTGAGGCCCCGAGCGCCTCGAGTGCATTTCGGATGCTCAAACGAGCACTTTTGGACTTGGAGAATTTGCTGGTTTTGCTGGTGTTTCTGCAGAGGGATTTTACCCTATGCGTTCGCGGAAGGGACCTCGCGTTTGCATAGGGGAATTTGGGGAGCTAAGTAATTTATTTTGTGCCATCGCGGTCCAGGGGTGAGAACGTGTAGGTTTGAGCGGGGTGTTCATCGCGAACGTGAGGGATAAGGTGCATTCGCGTAGAGTTAGAGCTATCTGAGGGACCCCAGGCCATTTGGTCTATGCGTTCGTGGGCCTGGGGTGCGTTCGCGTAAGGTGGGGCAGGTTGGCCTGTGCGTTCGCAGGTGTTTCTCCACGTTCGCGAAGAGGAAAATGAGGCTGTTGGATTTTTGTTCTATGCGAACGCGGTCCTTTGGATGCGTTCGCGATGAGTAAAAGTTGGGCAGTATATATTTAACCCATCCGCGACCTTTGCCCACATTTCCACCATTTTTGAACAGGAATAGAGCTTTTGGAGCGATTTTGAAGAAGGAAAACGATTGTTCTTCATTGAGTTAAGGATTTTGGACCCCATAACTCGATTATATGTGATTAAGGACTAAATTAACAGTGTTTAATTTGGGAAAATCAGTAGAAAAATGTAAAATTAGAGCTTGAGATTATGAGACCTTTTAAGGATGATTTGAGGGGTCAAACGGACTCCGATTTCAAAGTTCATTATATGTACGGACTTGTGAGATGATGAGGATCATTTTGGTATAAAATTTTTCAAGTTCTGAGACGCAGGCCCGGGGGTTGGGTTTTGGCTTATTCCGAGATTTTTGCTAAAACTGGTATATTTAAATTGGAATTCATTCCCTTAGAATAATTTGATATGAAAGATCTTATCTTGGTAGATTTGGAGCACTCAGAAGTTGATTCGAGAGGCAAGAGTGTTGCAGACTAGCTTTACGGGCTAGTTTGAGGTAAGTAATGTCTTTAAATCATGTCATGAGGGTATGAAACCCCAGACTTTACATCCTTTCACGGATTTGGAGTGACGCACACACTGGATGACGAGTGTGGGGCGTGCACAACTGGAAATTTTGAAATATGTCCCTTCTTCGGCAACTATTGAGTTGTGAAACTGCTTTTAAAGCATATGTTTATTAGTATTACTATGCTTTGATATATTTGGGTTGTAAGCCATGTTTGGGGCCTAGTGTCGATCTGTTTTAACCCCTTGGGGGCTATTTTACTGATATTCCTCACTTGAAACTATGATTTTACACTCAGTCTTTCTTGTGAAATTGTTGACACTCCTATTTGATAATATTACTATTTCTCAAAATGAAATACTATTTTGGGTCGAGAACCCCATTTATTTATGGCCCGAGTGGCATGTTGAGAGTGTCTAACTGAGTGAGGCCGAGGGACAATATTGTGAGGATGTTATGATATGAGAGAGGTCGAGTGCCATGAGTGATGATTGCCATGATTTGGCTTGTTTATAGCGCTTGGGTTGTAGGATCCCCTCCAGAGTCCGTACACACCCCCAGTGAGCGCAAGTACCTACTGAGTGCGAGTGCTGAGTGCCGAGTGATGAGTGATTGGGAGGTATGAGTGACTGTGAGGTGCTGAGTGGCTGTTACTGAGTGATGGTGAGGTGCTGAGGGACTATTTATGAGTGATGATTATGGTCCGAAGGGTAATTTTATGATGATATTTTACTGAGTTTTGATTATGATTCACTTCATTTTTCATACTGATATTTTTGGGAGTTTTACTGAGAAATATTTGAAAAATATACTTGTTTCAAAGGGTTTTTAAGGAAACTGGTTTTCAAACTTATGTACACTTTATTGAGACTTGGTAATTTTATTGTTTTGTGGATTGGTGTATTTGTTGTTGTGTGTTTCTTATTCTTCATACTGTGATTTATTTTTATTACTACTGAGTTGGCGTACTCATAATTACTCGCTTCACCTCTGTGTGCAGATCCAGCTATTGGTTCGGAGCAGTAGCCATCCGAGTTTGTTATCGTCAGCTTTCGGGATTTCGAGGTAGTTGTCCAGCGTCCGCAACTTCTAAATATTCCTTCCTTTATCAGTATTAGTATTTTATTCCTAGACATTGTTTGACATTATTAGAGTTAGTTTTATTCTTGGATGCTCGTGATCGGTTGACTCCGATTTTGGAGGATTTGTTTAGACTGACGGATCTTATTATGTTTTGTTAAAGACTTAGAAAATTTAGGAACTTCTGAATATATTATGCTGGCTTTCTAAATGCTCTCGGCGCACGATAAGCCAAGGCAGGCTAACGTGCACCTCTAATGGAAAGGAAGCAAAGGCAAGCAGCGATGGTGGTCGGTGTGACTACGTCGGTGAACTCTGTGACACAGACCCTTACTCCATTAACCTTTGGAAGTTTCCTACCAACTGGTTTTCAACCAATTGATGAGGAAATTGAGCTAACTGAAAAGGAACCAATGGAACAGTAACTGTGCGACCACTGTGATTGCACCTCAGAGAAGCAAGGAACAGCTACCAATGAGCCCAAAGCGTCTCCAATTCTCTGAAGTTGGGTCATCGAAGAAAATTTTAGATCCCGATCTGGGAATTACAGGAATGGAAATGGATAGAACATTACATGCAAAAGAGGCTAGAATGCAGAATAGGGATTCTCAAATGGGGATGAGGCTGGATTATGTACCACCAAGCCATTGAGAAGGTAAGGTGATAATTTAAATAGAGGAAGAAGATGTAAATGGACTAAAGGATTATTGGGATAATGCGTTAATTGGGTATGTACTGGGGGATACACCATATTTGAAATCTATGGTTAATTATATTGAATCAGTTTGGGATTTTGTGGATAAACCTCAAGTACTATATCATCATGATGGATATTATGTGTTCAGATTTAAAAAGGGGGAAGATAAGGAAGCAGTTATTCAAGCAGGACATTATACTTATCATAACAAGCCACTGATATTGCAGAATTGGGAAAGAGATTTTCATTTTGATCCTAAGTGTATCACCACTATTCCACTTTGGATCCAATTACCTAGCCTATCAGTTGGGTATTGGACTGCAGATGCATTGAGTAAAGTGGCAAGTGTTGTAGGATTGCCAATGTATACAGACAAGTATATAGCTGAATTAGGGAAGATATCTTATGCAAGAGTCCTAGTGAAAGTGGATATAACAAAACCTTTGGTGGAGACTGTTGCAATCATAACTCCTACGAGTGTGAAATATCATAAAATTGTTTATGAATTGAAGCAAAAGTTTTGTTCTGAATGTTTACGCTTTGGACATGAGAGTATTGAATGCTGGAAATTGAGCAAGAAGGAGGAGAATGAAGAATTCCAAATGCCTAAGAGAAGAAATAGAGGCAGAAGAAAGAGGATTATACAGGAGTGGAAAACAAAAGAACAACAGGAAAAGGAAGAGAAGAATGAAATGCAGAATCCTATAGAAGATGATAAGGTGACACATGAAAGAGGCACAATTCAAAGAGGAAATATGATACTGGATGCAGGGGATAATGAAGAACATAACATCTCCCTAAGTAAGCAAGGCAGAAGTACAGATTCAAATAGATTCACAGTGCTAGAAGAGTTGGGACAATCAGATACACAAGGAGGGGGTCTGGATCATGATCCTACATAGTACCCCTCATGATCATAAGCACATGGAATGTAAGGGGGCTAAACAAGCCCTATAAGCAAAAAGAATTGAAAATCTTTTTGCAGAAGAATAAGATAGATATCCTAGGATGTCTGGAAACCAGAGTTAAAGAAAAAAAGGAAAAAACAATATTGTATAGAGTAGCAAAAGACTGGGGATATTGCTGCAATTATGATAAAGCTGAAAATGGTAGAATATGGTTGATGTGGAAGACAAATTTATCAATTAATGTAGTTCAAGTTCATGAACAATGCATCCATTGTGTAGTGAGTGATACAGTGAGTGGATGCCAGATTATGCTGACAGTTGTGTATGCTAGAAACAAAATACAGGAGAGAACAAGCTTATGGGATGAATTACAAAGGATGGGAAGACAGACACAATTCACATGGATCATAAGTGCTGACTTCAATAGTGTTCTGAGCATTGATGATAGGTTGAGGCAGCCAGTTACTATGAATGACATCAAGGATTTCAAGGAGTGTATTGATGCCATACAATTGACCCCTTTGAATACAAAATGTTGTTTCTATACTTGGTGCAATAAACAACAGGAAGCTGATAGGGTATAAAGTAGAATTGATTGGGCTTTTGGAAACTTTGATTGGATCAGAGAATATGGACATGTGGAAGCTGTTTGTTTGGAACCTGGGGTATCAGATCACTCTCCTATAGTGATCCAAATATGGAGGAGGAAGAACATATATAAGAAACCATTCAAGATGTATATGGTAACAATGGAACACAAAGAGTTCAAACCTATGGTAGAGGACATATGGAGGCAAAAGATGGGATGTGATCCTATGGATAGTATATGGCAGAAACTTCAGAAATTGAAAATGGTGACAAAGGGATTGAATAAGGAGATGGAAAGCTATGAGAGAAGATTGAATCAAATTAGACAGAAGTTAGAGCATGTACAAAGTAATCTGAAGATCAGTCCCTTAAACCAAGATATGATTGAGCAGGAAAAACAGATACTACAGGAACTAGAGAAATGGAGCATAATAGAAGAAAGAATCTTGAAGCAGAAGTCAAGAGTAAATTGGATAGACATTGGTGATTCAAACTCCAAATACTTCTATGCTCAGATGAAGATGAGAACAAGCAGGAACTCAATAACTTCTATATACAATGCAGGAGGAATTAGAGTTACAGAACCTTAAGAAGTAGAAAAGGAATTTGTTACCTTTTTTAAGCAGCTCATGGGGACTGATACTGGGATTAAACCATGTCCAAATACAAAATTCATCAAAGAAGGTGTATGCTTATCAATGCAACAGCAGTTAGATTTAGTGCAGGAAGTAACTTATGAAGAAATTGATGAAGCAGTGAAAGACATGCCAAATGACAAAGCACAAGGAGTTGATGGTTTTCCAGTAGAGTTTTTAAAATGCATTGGAATGAAGTCAGACAAGAGGTATATGAAGCAGTGGGGTTCTTTTTCAAGACAAGCAAGATGAAGAAAGCATGGAATTGCACAGTTATAACACTGATCCCCAAAGGACCAGCTCCTACTACTGTGAAAGATTATAGAACCATAGCATGTTGTACTACAGTCAACAAAGTTATTGCAAAAATACTGACTAAAAGGATTAAGAAGGTAATAGATAGCATAATTAGGAGAGCACAGTCTGCATTCATAGAGGGGAGGAGCATTGTGGATAATGTCTTATTTAGTAATGAATTGTTTAATGGTTATAACAGGAAGGGAGTATCACCAAGATGTATTCTCAAGGTTGATTTAAAGAAAGCATATGACTCACTTGATTGGCAATTCTTAAGATATATGCTCACATACCTTGGTTTTCCTCATAAGTGTATTTGATGGATCATGGAGTGTGTGATAACAGTGTCTTATTCATTAACACTAAATGGAGGACTCACAAAACCTTTCCCTGCTAAGAGAGGTATTAGGAAAGGAGATCCAATGTCTTCTTACCTATTTGTGATTGCTATGGAGTATTTGCAGAGGGAGATGATTACATTGAAAATGTAGAAGGAGTTCATGTTTCATCCAAAATGCAAGAAGCTGGGAGTGACACACATATGTTTTGCTGACGATTTGTTAATGTTTTGCAGGGGTGATAAACAATCAGTAAATGCATTGTAGCATACTTTCAATAAATTTTCAAAGGCATTAGGACTACAAGCAAGTGCAGAAAAGAGCTCAATTTATATTGCTGGGGTAACACGGCAACTTAAAGAAGAAATGATACAACTTACTGGATATGAAAAGGGTAGTATACCTTTTAAATATCTGGGAGTTCCATTGTCTGTGAGGAAGATAAATATTCATCAATGTATTCCTTTAGTCGAGAAGATCACAGACAGGGTCAGATGCTGGTCAGCAAGGATGTTATCCTATTCAGGAAGAGTGCAACTAATCAAATCAGTCCTATTTGGGGTACAAACATATTGGGCTCAAATCTTCTTAATTCCAAAGAAGATCATGAAGATGATAGAGACTATTTGCCGGACTTTCCTATGGACTGGATCAAATGAATTCTCAAGGAAAGCTTTAATAGCATGGGACAAAATATGCCAACCTAAAGTAGCAGGTGGATTAAACGTGATCAATATGAAGGTTTGGAACAAGGCAGCAGTGATGAAACACCTGTGGGCTCTAACTAAAAAGAAGGATGCACTATGGATTAGATGGGCTCATACCTACTACATAAAGAGCAGATGTATTGAAGATATACACACACCCAAAGCTGCAACATGAGTGGTGAGGAAGATCATTGAGGCAAAAGAGGAAGTACTGAAGATGAGGACAGATCAACATAGCATTGTAACAATTCTGGAATAATTTGAGAAGCAGGGTAAATTCCAAATACATAAGGCATATGTACAGCTGCAGCCTCAATTCAGTAGAGTTGAATGGAAAAGAATCCAAATGCACTCATAGATTCATCCAAGATTCAAGTTTCATCTATGGTTGACTATTAATCAAAGGATAGCAACTGTGGATAGGCTTGCTAAATTTGGCATTCAAGTGCAGGCAGACTGTATATTTTGTGGACAAGCTGAGGAAACCTTTGATCATTTGTATTTTGGTTGCTAGAGTACAAGGAAACTGTGGAAAAGGATATTGAATTGGCTGGGACATACAAGGCAGATAGGGGATTGGAAACATGAATTGAAATGGATGAACAACATGGCAAAGAAGATAGGTTGTAAATCATAAATGATCATGGCAGCTTTTGCAATGGTTGCGTATTGCATATGGAATGAAAGAAACTCGATGATTCAACAAAGGGAGACACAATATTGATGAAATCTGTAAGGAGGTTTCAACGCATATACACATACAAGGAAGGAAGAAAATCAAATGGAGGCCAGGATTATAATATGTAAATAGAATGCCTTAGTATAGAATTGTTAGTATTACATACTTAGTATAGTTATACTTGTAATCGAAATAAGAGATTAATGGTCAGCGTTAATCTGGATATGTAATGACAGTTTTTGATGAAATAAAAGTAAAGTTTTCGTCAAAAAAAAGACTTAGAAAATTTTTATACTCAGTTTGCTAGTTATTATTGATATTTGAGAAATTATATTAAAACAAATGTGTAGTTATGTGATGGTTGGCTAGCCTAGTTCCACGATAGACGCCATCACGACCTGTTAAGATTTGGGGTCGTAACAAAAGATTGGGTTGAAAATGGTAGAAATCTTCAAAGATTTTAATTGATGATTTGAGGGGTCATATGTGATCGGATTTTGATGAATTTGGTATGCATAGACTCGTGAGTGAGTAAGGATTTCAGTTTTGTAATTTTTGTCGGATTTTGAGACGTGGGCATGGGGGCGGGTTTTAGCCAATTTCGGTTTTTTGGACCATTTAGGTAGTTTTTATTGCGGAATTCGATTCCTTAGCCTATGTTGATAGTAGTATTCTGGTTTTGGGTAAGATTTTGAGCTTTTGGAGACCGAGTCCAGAGACGGGGGCATCCCGAAGTAGGATTTTTCGTTGTTGAGGTAAGTAACAATTTTAACTCTGGCTTTGAGGGTATAACATGAAGAAATTGATATCATGTGATTGTTTGGTGGTGATACCCACGCCAGGTGACAGGCGTGTGGGTATGCACCATGAGGGAATGAGACTTGGTCCGTCCCGTGAGGCTGTGAGGCATAATGGCTATTATTTGTGGTTCTGCGTTTACGTGTTGTTGAACTTGTTTGCCTTCATGTTAGAGATCATGTTTAGGCTTTATTCATGTTTAATATATTATTTGAACTCAGTCGTAGAAGTCATTGTACATGTGTACCTCAGGCTCTATTATTTGCTAATATGTTGTGATACTTGATGTGGGTTGTGTCCCCTTATTTGTTGATGTTGGTGAGGCTAGTGAGGTACATGATAGAGTGATATGATGGCCTGATTGTGAGGATATTAATAACATAGCGCGTGAGTTTTCTGCGTAGCACATGAGTTGACCGTGCGGGTTCAAGTATTTAAACCATAGCCGTAAGTTGTCCGCGTAGCACGTGAGTTGACCGTGCGGATCGAGATATTGATATGATGTCCTGATAGTGAGGATATTAATACCATAGCGCGTGAGTTGTTCGCATAGCACGTGAGTTGACCGTGCAGGTTCAGGTATTTATACCATAGCGCGTGAGTTGTCCGCGTAACACGAGAGTTAACCGTGCGGATCCAAGTATTGATATGATAGCACGTGAGTTGTCTGTGCTTAGCGCTTGGGCTTTGGGAGCCCCCCCCCCCCCC
>ML295548.1:0-25743 GCA_005239495.1 Nicotiana undulata | reverse complement strand
CCAGAGTCTGTACACACCCCCAGTGAGCGCAGAGTGTTGAGTGTATTGAGTGTTGAGTGTTGAGTGCGAGCGATGAGTGATGGTGTGACATTGCTGTGAGGTTACATTTACTTTTGTTGCTGCATTTATCTATTAAATTTCTTTGTGGCATTTATTGAGTTATGGAATTTACCTATTTATTTTGTGAAAATAAATAATTGGACTATTTTACTTACCTCGTCACTTCTACTCAGTTCCTTAGTTATTTTTGTTACTACTGAGTCGGTTGTACTCATACCACACCCTGCACTTTATGTGCAGATCCAGGTGATTTAAAGTTCGGCGATCGTTGAGTTCAGGCCGGCTATATTTGGAGATTGCAAGGTAGCTGCTAACATCCGCAGAACCTTGTTACTCCTTTTGTCATTTCTTCTTTTGGACAGTTAGACAGTTTATATATCTTAGTTTATAGTTTAGACGCTCATGACTTAGTGACACTCCGATGTTTGGGGCCGGCTTTCGCACTTTATATTAATATTATTTATAGTTTTTTTTTAAGCAAATCCAGTAGGCAAGAGCCTAGGGCTATTTTATTAATAATAAAAAGCAGAAAAAGAACCCAAATAGGAATACTACAACTAAGGGGGACAATAGCGCCAGTAGTGTTGTCTCTATGCCTTGGCTATATAATCACTCATCTGCACCTCACAATGACCTAAATGGAAGCCTCATGTAGAGGATCATGGTGTATCTTCCGGCAAAGTCTCACGAGGGCATATAAGCTCATAGCCATTTGGGTATTTTCCCAAGGCATAGGCCATGAACAAACAACTACCGGGCTAAACCTTAACTTACTAAATCCTATCGAGGCATAAAAAAGCCTCACCTACTAGCATGCATGTAAAAAGTAAGAGCTAGAAAGAACCAAATATTCTATGATCATCACAGAGTTTATAACATACTCTGTGATGATATTACAAATGACTATACTAAGAATGTGGTAGAATAAAATGTAGTAGGAATTAAAATCTTGTCCCTTCTTATCCAATCTTGTAGCTTCTTCAATTTGTAGTTCTTTTTCATCTTCCTCACACCTCTTCAAATTGTCTTCAAAATTCATGACTTCTTTTTTGAACGGTTGGATCTCGTAGATGTGGTTGGGACCACTTGTTTTTGCTTGGCAACTCTCATAGGAAGTCGCCTAATATTTTATTCTTCATTCACCCTGCCATCCCAAATCTTCTTCCTTGTGTGTGTCTTTTTACTTTGTCTGCTATGCTTTGGTGATAAATCACCTTTTCTTACTGCCTCTGCCCGACAATGATTTAAAATTTCATCTTCCTCACCTTCTTCATATGTGTCTCTTCCCACAATCACCGGATTTGGCACGTCTTGAGCAAAACCTTGTGTCACCAAGGTGTTTTCATCCTGTGTATTAGCCACAATTGCATTGCTTTGTTGATGTTCTCTTATTTGTAATTCGTTCCTGCTCTTACTCACCCGACATGTGCTAAGTGCATTATGATTTAGAGAAATTGCCTGATTGGAACTTACCATTGCATCCAAGAGTTTTCTGTCCTCTACTGAAATAACTGGTGCAATTGTCACAATTTTCTGCTGCCCAGTTTTTAACATTGATTCTGTTCGATCACCTGTAGGAACAGTAGATGGTCCAAACTGTTGTTGCTGCTCGTTACATGAAATTGACAGTACTGGCACTGGCCTGCCTACCAATTGTTGCTGCTGTCCTGGAGGTGAATCTGTTTCTACATGTTGATCATCCCTTATGTTAGCCATTAAATTATTATGCTGCCCAGATTTTAAAGCTGTTGTTTTTCGATCACTAGCAGCTGTAATACACTGCTTAGTATTAAGTTGCTGTTGCACTGTAGGACCAATCTCTTTTGTAGATGTTGTGGGAGCTTGACTCAAGCTTTTTGTAGGAGAATTTCTAGGAATAAACAATGCAGCATTGATGTTTAGATTGCTCTTGGGACTCACTGCTATAGCTCCATCAAATTGTGGCATTGCTAAAGGTTCAATCACCTCATCAGCATTGTCCATAGCAGCCTCTTGCTCAGCCTCTTCCGATGAGTACCCAGCAAAACCATCACCCCAGTCCTCGTCATCATCCTCCTCACGTTGGTCAGCCCAAAGCCTAGATTTGATAGACATCCCCCTCACGTTAGCTTGTATAACATCGTTATTATTCCCAGTTGAAAGCTTAAGCTGTCCAGATTCACCTTCAAAATCCCCACAAGACTCTAACGATTGCGAAGGGACCTCAAATACAGAGGTGTTCAAAGCGACCAAAGGTTGTTTAACCATAGTAGAATTCGTCATCATTTAATTTTGAGAATTCTTGATAATTTGTTCTACAAGAGGATTGGAAAATTGCAACACAGGTGCATTGGAACTATGAGCTTGGATGCCCATTAGTTCAGTTCCCAATTTGTTTTTAGAGTCACTTCGTCGAACACCCAATTTGTGCAATAAATCAACACTGCCTTGGTCTCCTTTTCCACTACTGGTCATTGGAATTAATTGTTTGGACATTACATTATCTCCTAAATCTGTAGTATCACCTTCAAGATCCTCAGCAACAGCAAGAACATCGAAATTATTTGAGCTGGAACCAGTGTTTAACGTCTATTCGTCGAACACCATGTTTCTGAATTTTTGGTGAACCCCCCATCTTTGCAGGGGATTTTCTAGATGTTACTACATTCCAATCTCCTTCTTTTTTGCTCAGATCTCCTCCCTTATCATCCTTACATCCATTCGCAGATCTATTTTCAAATAACAAGGTCTTATGTAAATGCTGATATTTTTTTATTAAATTCTTAAAAATCAATAAATAGTAATATTTTGAGAAGTGGGCTTGCCTAGTAACACGATAGGCGCCATCACGACCATGTATAGATTTTGGGTTGTGACACTGTTGCTATTTGAGTTTGTATAGTAATAGATATTAGAGAGTGGTGGCTACTAAGTATTGACCCCAACGAAGCAAGTGTGGTTGTTATGACATATAGGCCGATGTTAACCATAACCGGGGGTTTGCAGTCGCACCCTATATTTGTGTCACCTTTTAACATGTACCATATTTTCAAAAGTTATTAATTTGGTAGCCAGCTGATAAAAAATCCGTAATAATATGACAATTGCACCCCTGGTAAAAGAAATATGTCACGACCCGAAATTTTCACTGTCAGGGCGCCTAACATCCCACGTGCTAGGCAAGCAGACGTTAAAGTATTAAGAAGTCAATTCTTATACATTACAGTAATTAACAGTAAATAAGCCATAACGAGTGTAGAATATTATAACAACTTCACCATTTACTACAACGCGGATTTGGTGTCACAATTCACGAGCATTCTAGAATTTACTACAAGTGACAGTCTGAAAGAAATACAACTGTTTGAATGAAAGAAACTGTAAAATAGTAAATATAGACGGGGAGTTCAAGGTCTATGAACGCCGACAGATCTACCTTGAGTCTCCGGATAGTGGCTTCAACAGCTAAACTCTCGATCAACCCAAGCCGGTACCAAAATCTGCACAGACAGTGCAGAGTGCAATATCAATACAACCGACCCTATGTACTGGTAAGTGTCGAGCCTAACCTCGACGAAGTAGTGACGAGGCTAAGACAAGATACCTACAATCAAACCTTTACAATATAATAGTGTATATACAAATAACGGTAAGGAACTAACCAAGTAATATCGGGAGGGGGAAACATGATGAGGGGAAAATACGAGGTAAAGAACTACATCAGAAGGATAACTTGAACAACAGATACACTATGAACCAATAAGATCCAATGAACACAGCAAAGGAAAAGTGCATGGCATCACCCTTCGTGCTTTTACTCTCATCCTCACCGTGAAATTAATAGAAACAGCACGGTATGACCCGGCATGCATTAATTCTCATAACATGGCACGGCATCACCCTTCATGCATTACACCCAAAATATGGCACGGCATCACCCTTCGTGCATTAACACTCTCAACCTCACATAAAGCCAATAGAAACGGAACGACATTACCCTTTGTGCATTAACACTCTCCCTCACCAAAACAATGAACAATGACAACAGGGAAATAGAAACAACAAGATCAAATCATACTTCAATATTTGGTTCCACAATACCAACCTCAACTTGAATCAACACTCAATCAATACCAAAGTCCGTAAACATAACAAGAATGATCAACATCACAATTAACTAGTCTAAGAATGGATAATATGATCAAGGGAAGAAACAATTACAAGAATAAGACCCACCCTCATGCTATAACCGGACAACAATGCATAGGTACTCGTCACCTCACCTTTACATGGTACTCAACATCTAAACAGGTAGCGAATAGACAAATAAGTCTTAATCCCTCAAGCCAAGGTTAACCACGACACTAACCTTGCTCCAACGGCCAAACTCAAAGCTCAATCACTGCTTTTTCCTTTAAACAAGCCTCCGAACCAATAGAATCTAGCAAATTACCAACCAAACGATTCAAATAAAGCCCTAGGAACTACCCACGATTGCAAAGAATTCAATTTAGGTCATTTTTTAAAAAGTCAACACCGGGCTCGCTTCTTCCAAACAAGAAATTCGGACCAAAACTCGATTACCCATTCACCCACGAGCCCGGTTATATAATTGGTTTTGGAATCAGACTACAATTTGAGGTCTAAATCTCCAATTTATCAAATCCCAAGTTTCTACCTAAAAACCTCCAATTCCACCATGAAAACCTTAGATTTTAGGTTGAAATCTTGGAAAAGTATTGAAAGATTGAAAAATTAGCTTAAAATCACTTACCAACGATTTGGGGAAGAAAAGTACTTTGGAAAATAGCCTTTTCTGCTTCTAGGTTTGAAAATTTTGGAAACAAACACAAAATCCCGTCTAAGTCTTATTTCATCAGCTGCAGATGTCGCATTTGCGACCTAGGCTTCGCAAATGCGAAGCCCGCAAATGCGATGTCCTTCACACTTCTGCACTTTTCGCAAATGCGAAGAAAGGTTCGCAAATATGAACTCTGGATGACCGCAAATACGACAGAATCGTCGCAAATACGAAGACTACCTTCCCAGACCAACTTCGCAATTGCGAAACCTGCGTGGCCCAGCTTCTCTTCACATTTGCGATGGGAAGCTCCCAAATGCGAAACTCTCATATGTCGCAATTGCGATGCCTGGTCTCGCAAATGTGAGAGCAGAGGCCTGCAACAAGAACAGAAGCACACCAGCAAATTCTCTAAGTCCAAATTCACTCTATAGCCTATCTGAAACTCACTCGAGCCCTTGGGGCTCTAAATCAAAGGTGGACACTAGTCTAAAAACATCATAAGAACTTGCTCGCGCGATCAAATCGCCAAATAACACCTAGAACCACGAATTGAACACAAAATCAAATGAAATTTTCAAGAAAACTTTGATATCTCTATTTCCATAACTAGACGCCCGAACCATGTCAAACCAACTCCGTTTCTCACCACATTTGAAAGACAAGTCATAAATATGGTATTGGACCTATACCGGGTTTCGAAACCAAAATACGAACCCGTTATCGAAAAAGTCAAACTTTGGTCAAACATTTCAAATTCATTAAGCCTTTAACTATTAAATTTCGAAAAATTCTGATATCTCGGGCTTGGGACTTCGGATTTCGGTTACGGGCATACACCTAAGTCCCAAATCATGATACAGACCCACTAGGACCGTCAAAACACAAATCTGGGTTTGTTTACCAAAAGTGTTTACCGAAGTCAACTCAAATGAAGATTTTAAGCAAAATTTCTTATTTTTATCAGTATTCAACATAAAGCTTTCCAAAAAATGCTCGGACTGCACACACAAATCGAGAAAGTATTAAACATAATTTTAAATGCTTCGGATCACAGAATTTGGTTTCAAAACACGAGATAACCTATCGGGTCATCACATTATCCACATCTAAAACAATCATTTGTCCTCAGACAGACATAGAAAAGTACTTGAAATGATGAATAGGTGAGGATATCAACTCTGCATGTCCGATTCGGACTCCCAAGTAGCTGCCTCGATGGGCTGACCTCTCAACTTCACTCGGACGGAAGGATAACTCTTCGTTCTCAACTAACGAACCTGTCGGGCTAGAACGGCCATTGGCTCCTCCTCATAAGTCAAATCATTGTCCAACTGGACAGATCTGAAATTCAACACATGGGACAGATCACTGTGATACTTACGGAGCATGGACACATGGAACACTGGATGAACTGTTGATAACCCTAGAGTCAATGCAAGTATGTAAGCCACCCCTCCCACTCTCTAAAGAATCTCACAAGGTCCGATATACCTAGGGCTCAACTTGCCCTTCTTTCCAAACCTCATGACACCATTCATGGGTGATACTCGGATCAACACTCTGTCACCAACCATGAATGAAACATCACAAACTTTACGGTCGGCATAACTCTTCTACCTGGAATGAACGTGCAAAGTCGATCTTGAATAATCTTGACCATATCCAAGGCATCTTGTACTAGATTTGTACCCAACAACCGAGCCTCCCCCGGCTCGAACCACCCAACTGGCGTCCGGTACCGCCTACCATATAATGCCACATAGGGAGCCATCTGAATGCTCGACTGGTAGTTGTTGTTGTAGGCGAACTCTGCAAGGGGAAAGAACTGATCCCACGATCCTCCGAAGTACATAACACATACGCGGAGATTCTCCAAGATCTGAAAAGTGCACTCGGACTACCCGTCTATTTGATGAAACGTTGTGCTCAACTCAACTCGCGTGCCCAACTCACGTTGTACTGCCCTCCAGAAGCGCATTGTAAACTGCGTACCTCGATCAGAAATGATAGACACGGGCACACCGTGAAGACAGACGATCCCGCGGATGTAAATCTCTGCCAAGCGCTCTGAAGAATAGGTAACTGGAACATGAATAAAGTGTGCTGACTTAGTCATCATGTCCACAATGACCCAAAAAGCATCGAAATTCCTCTGAGTCCGTGGGAGTCCAACAACAAAGTCCATAGTGATACGCTCCCACTTCCACTCAGGAATCTCTATCTTCTGAAGCAAACCACCAGGTCTCTGATGCTCATACTTGACTTGTTGACAATTTAGACACTGAGCTACATAGGCAACTATATCTTCTTCATCCTCATCCAACCAATAATGTTGCCGCAAGTCCTGATACATCTTTGTGGCGCCCAGTTGAATAGAATATTGGAAACTGTGGCACTGTTCAAGAATCAAGTCACGAAGTCCATCCATATTAGGCACACAAACATGACCCTGCATCCTCAAGACTCCGTCATCTCCAACAGTAACCTGCTTGGCACTATCGTTCCGCACCGTGTAATGATCTCAGGAGAATAGACTGGGATTGATAAGGATGCAGGGAGTCAGACAAAGAGAAGGATAGAACAGATTGGCAAAAGTGTAGAGGAGATAGGATCTGGCAGTCACAAGCAACATGAATCAAAGGGAGAGAAATTCAAAATAAAACTGAAACAAGAACAGAACCCCATCAACAAAGTTTGTTGGTTCTATAACTGGAGCATAGATGGAATAAGGAAGTTGAGGAATGGAAAAGAGGTACAGCTAGTAAATCAGTTGATAATCAAAGTAGAAGGTAACCATCCAAGAGAGATAAAGATGAAGTAAAAGGCAAGGGGATTAGTAAGGGAGTTGGAGCTCAGGCAGGATCAACACCATCAAATCCATAAGGAGGAGAAGGTGTTGGTCAATTTTTTCACTAACCTTGTTTAAGTTTTTGTAAGAAGCGCTACTGTGATCATGCCTTGTCATTTAATACGACTTCTATGGGTGGTATTAGAACTATGTGCTCATTCCCTTGAAGGAGGAAAGATGGCATGCATAAGCATGAGAAGGCAACTATGGAAGAAGTATAGTCCATACATTGTCACACATTGGTAATGGAGATTGAACACGGGCAAAATGGCTCGTTTAAGGAACAAATCTCCAGTACAGCTATCTTATACAATGTATGGTCTAATGCAATATGCAATGGAATCAACACAAGACAAAAGGACAGGACACGGTAAAGGAGGAAAACATAATATTACTAGAACGTCCACATTTCCAGTAGGTCCTATTTCTCAGCTTCATGTGATTAAGATGGTAACAAAATGGACTAATATCCATATGGAGATAGGAAATAGGACAACTCAGGAAGTTCCTCAAGCAATGGGTGCAAGAAATAAGCAGTGGAAGATAGCCAAAAACTGGAGCAAAAATAGTGTACTCTCGTTGATAATACACTGTTTACAAATTTTCATGCTAAATTCCAAGAGTTGCAACATAAAGATATGGACCACTGGAGCAAAAATGCAACAAAATGACATAGGAAATCATGGAAGAGGACATATCAAGATCACTACACATGAGACAAGATACAGCAACATCTGGAGTCATAAAGGTGAGCACTAGTCGTCTACATGGAGCAATGGGTGATCATATATGAAAATAGACTATTGGAGCAATCAACATGGCTTGGCAGTGAAAATAGGGCCACTGATCAAGCGAATTCAAGGAACATATGGGCCAATTTCTTTTCTTAATCGGCTAATTTTTATAATAATTTTAGACAGGTTAGTTAATGATAATAGCATGTCGTAAAGCAATATTAAGTTTGGGTATGATAAACCCAAAGTTGATAGTAGGTTTTATGCATTTTCATCTTGTACAGTCCTATTCATAGTAGGACACCATGACATTGTTCTTTTTGGTTCTTCATATAAATAAAAACTAGCCCTAGACACTGCCTAGTGGATTACTAAAAAAAAAAGCAACTGCGAGATTAGAGGCTTGCAACAAGAACTGAAGCACATCAGCAAATTCTCTAAGTCCAAATTCACTTTGTTGCCTATACGGAACTCACCCGAGCCCTCGAGGCTATAAACCAAAGGTGCACACTAGTCTAAAAATATCATACGAACTTGCTCGCGCGATCAATTCGCCAAAATAACACCTAGAACTACGAATTGAACACCAAATCAAATGAAATTTTCAAGAAAACTTTGAAATCTCTATTTCCACAACCAAACATTTGAATCACGTCAAACCAACTCATAAATGTTGGACCTATACCAGGTTCCCATAACCAAAATACGGACCCGTTATCCAAAAAGGCAAACTTTGGTCAAACATTTCAAATTAAATAAGCCTTTAACTATTAAATTTCGACAAATTCAGATATCTCTGGCTAGGGGCTTCCGATTTCGATTACGGGCAAACGCCCAAGTCCCAAATCACGATACGGACCCACAGGGACAGTCAAAACACGAATCCGGCTTGGTTTACCAAAAATGTTGACCGAAGTCAACTCAAATGAAGTTTTAAGGAAAAAAAATTATTTCTAAAAGTTTTCAACATAAATGCTTTCCAGGAAAAAAATGCCCGGACTGCACATGCAAATCGAGAAAGGTTCAAACATGATTTTTAAGGCTTTGGATCACATAATTAGGTTTCAAAATACGAGATGACCTATCGGGTCATCACAATATAAAACTTGCATCACGCATTAATTTCTTGATCTGCAACCTCATTCGTGAAAAAAGATCTCCTCCTCTCCTTTCAACAACTTTATCAAAAAATCATAAACTTGTCCAGATTCATCTTCACAATCACATCTGTATGAAGTTGTTTCACCTTGAAGCTAAAACTTCATGCTAATGTAGCATGAAGTTGTTTCATGTTGAATCTTATCATTCTAATATAGCATAAATTTATTTCACATTGAAGCTAAAACTTCATGCTAATGTAGCATGAAGTTGTTTCATGTTGAATCTTATCATTCTAATATAGCATAAATTTATTTCACATTGAAGCTAAAACTTCATGTTAATGCATGCTGAAATATTTATCCTGCAGTCTACAGTTTTGTCATGAATTTATCCGAACTTCAGTCTAAACATGCTGAAATTATATAGTTTATTTGCTAAACCTTCAGACTAAACATGTGTAAGCTATTTAGTTCAGTTGCTAAACCTTCAGACTAATCATTCTTAAGTTGTTGTCTTATGGTATGTAATTTTCTAATGAGTTTTTGCTAATGCGTGTTGAAGTTATTTAGTTCATTCGCTAAAACTTTAGACTAAACGTGCTTAAGTTTTTTAGTTCATTTGATAAAACTTTAGACTAAACATGTTTAAGTTTTTTAGTTCATTTGCCAAAACTTCAAACTAAACATGCTTAAGTTTTTTTGTTCATTTGCTAAAACTTCAGACTAAACATACTTAAATTTTTGTCTTGCAGTATGTAATTTTCTAATGAGTTTTTGCTAATGCATGCTGAAGTTATTTAGTTCAATTTCTAAAACTTCACACCAAAACATGTTGAAGTTTAGTCATGTAGTCTACAGTTTTTTCATGAGTTTTATTTGAAACATTAGTCTAAACAAGATGAAGTTTTTTAGTTCATTTTCTAAAAATTCAGACTAAACATGCTTAAGTTTTTGTCTTGCAATATGTAATTTTCTGATGAGTTTTTCTAATGCATGCTAAAGTTATTTAGTTCATTCGCTAAAACTTCATACCAAAACATGCTCAAGTTTTGTCATGCAGTCACCTTTTATTAAATAACTTTGTAACAAAAAAAGGGTACGGATAAAAATGAAAAATAAAACGGGTATAAGTTAAAAAAGGACGACCAAATAGGGCGCCCCATGCAAGTTTTACACCATAACCAGACTAGAATTGCATAAGCCTCTATTATTATTTTCTCTATTTTAATTGATGCGTCATATTGTTTTAATTTATTCCAATAAAAATCATACTTTCTTATTTAGAAAAAAAAATAATAATAAATTTCATTTCATTTACACAAAATTTTATGATTTTGTTTGAGATATGTCACAACCCAATTCTTCCTCCTTAAGACGTCATGACGGCACCTAGTCTTTTCGACTAGGTAAGCCTAACAAATTACGAAAAATGGAAAAAAAAAAGCAAAAAATTAACAATAAACTACAACACGGGATAGTCACAAGCTATAGAAAAGAATTAATGTTTCTATACACCAGGATCTTGTAAAATACGGAAAGGAGGGGATAGAAGGGGACTTCGAGGTCTGCGGACGCGACAGATGTACCTTGAAGTCTCTGTATGGCAACAAGCACTCTCAGCTAAGAGCGGGGCTGATAAGAAGCACCTGGATCTACACACAAAACATGTGCAGAAGAGTAGCATGAGTACACCACAACGGTACCCAGTAAGTGCCAAGCCTAACCTTGACGAGGTCAAGTCCGGGCCTTACTGGGATATAATAATAAAACAGATGATAAAATAAAATAAAGTAAATTGGAGAATTAACAGGAAGAATTTAGAGAGAAATATCAACACAGCACAATGAAATATCAACAGGGGCGCTCCCGAGATACCGTCTCGTAGTCCCAAAAGTAAATACTCAATAGGGGATATCCCGAGATACCATCTCATAGTCCCAAAAGTAAATATGTGAGGAGATCTCCGGAGGTACCCCCTCGAAGTCTCAAAAGTAAATGTGCAGGGGGATATCCCGAGGTACTGCCTCATAGTCCCAAAAGTAAATATGCAGAGGGATCTCCCGAGCTACCGCCTTGTAGTCCCAAAAGTAAACACGTAGCTCAAATCATTGCAGAAAAAAGGTGATTAACAACAAGGATTCTACATGTAAGGTTGATACAATTAATGTAAACGCAAGAATCCAACTAAACATATTGCACAGAATTCAAATAAGTATTTAAGACAAGTAGACATGTGAAACTAGGCTAAACAGGATAACTACGCATGTTGGTGTATCTCAATTAAGGTGTAATTGGCTATTACTCTGTGAAAACTCGATTTTACAACAATTAGCCTGTGTATGCCTTCGTCACCCCGCGTACACAGCGTTCACATACACATAAATATCACAACAGTACCAAATCCTAAGGGGATTTTTCCCGCATAAGGTTAGGCAAGCTACTTACCTCGAACCAAGCTCAATCAGTCAATAAGAATGCCTTTTCCTCGATTATCCGACTCCTAATGGACCAAACCTAGCCAAAACTAATTACATACCATAAATACAACTATAATAGACTAATCTAATTAATGAAATAAGGACTTTAACAAGAACTTCGAAAATCCCTAAAAAGCCTCCTCGGTCCCACGTCTAGAAATCGGGTAAAAGTCACAAAATATGAACACTCATTCGCTCACGAGTTCACTCGTACCAAAATTGTCCAAATCCGATATCAGAATCCGAATCAAAACTCAAAAACTTGGTTGAAGAACTTCCAACCTTTTTCCCAAATTTCTCAACCAATGTCCTTAATTAAATGATGAAATCAATAATAGGTTAGTGGAATATATCCATAAACGAGTTAAGAATCGTTACCCAAATGTTCTTTCTGAAAAAACCCTTGAATTATCGCCTCAATCCGAGCTCTCAAAGTCCCAAAATCGAAAATGGGATGATACCCTCAAACTTAGCCTTTTCTGCCCAGCAATTTCGCTTTTGCGGGCTTCCAGTCGCACATGCGATGCTGCAGCTGCGGAAATTTCATCCCAGGTGCAGAATTGACTTAAAATACATGGGTCCGCTTCTGCAATCAGGTGGTCGCACCTGCATGTGCGCATCTGCGGAAAATGTCTGCTTCTGCGGAATCCTCACTCAGTTTGCCTTCCGCTTCTGCAATCCCTTCTCCGTAGGAGCGGCTCTGCTTCTGCGGTCCTAGCCTCGGACCTACGCCCACATGCCAGGCTTCTCCAAATCACACATGCGCTCCTCTTTCCGCACGTGCGAGTCCGCACTTGTGGTCAACCCATCGGAGGTGCGATTACCCTAGAAGATGCAATGTTTCAACCATTCCTCCAACTTCCAATTCGATCAGTTAACCATACGAATTAAACCGAGGCCCTCGGGACCTCAACCAAAGGTACCAAAAAGTCCTAAAACACCATACAAACTTAGTTGAGCCCTCAAAACACATCAAAAAACAACAAAAATATGAATCAACCTCCAATTCAAACTAATAAGCTTTGAAACTTCAAAATTCTACAACCGATGCCGAAATCTATCAATTCACGTCTGATTAACCTCAAATTTTGCGCACAAGTCATAATTGACCCTGATATCAAAAAGTCCACTTCCAGTCAAACTTCCCAAAAATCCAACTCTCTCCATTTCAAGCCTAATTCAGCTACAGACCTCCAAAACACAATTCGGCCATGCTTCTAAGTCCAAAATAACTCAACGAAGCTAACGGAATCGATGAAACTCGCAGGAGTTGTTTTCACACAGTTCCAACTACGGCCAAAAAATCCTAGAGCTCAAACTCCCGTTTTAGGGCTAAGTGTCCAACTCACTCTGAAACCACAAACAAGACCTCCTGACAAGGCACATAAATAGAAAAAGACACGGGAAAAGTAGTAAAAATAGGATCGGGGCTATTACTCTTGTCACACCTCCTTTTTCACCGGTGAGGGTGGATAAGGGAGTTTTTCCACTTTAAGTGACATTATTCGATTTTTGAATTATTTATTTTATTTTCAGAGTCGCCACCCGGATTTTTTACGGTATTCCGGGACACCATTTATTTATTAAAAATCCCAAACAAAGGAATTTTTTCTCTGTTTAAATTGTCTGCGAATCAGAAATCGGGTAAGGAATTCTATTAACCCCGGAGAAAGTGTTAGGCATTTCCGAGTTCCGTGGTTCTAGCACGGCCGCTTAATGATTAAACTTGGCCTATATCGTTTAATTACTAATTTTAGCACCTAAATGCAATTTTATACTTTTTACTGCATTTATTAAATTATCCTGAGACGAGTCACACGTACATGTACTCATTTTATTTAATTCGCTAAAAATCATGCCACGCGCTCAAATTATTTAAGGAAAATTTAGTCAAAGTCGCGCGAACGCATACCTTGATTTTATTTTGAAACATCAATTGGTCACACTTAATTATTTAAGAAATACTTAGCCAAAGTCGCGCGAACGCGTACCTTGAATTTTATTTTATTTTAAATCGTAATTAGGTCACGCGAACGTGTACGCAATCACGATAGTAGTTTAAAAACCGCGCCTAAAAGCATTTATGCGAATATTCATTTTTAAACCGTACTTGTGTCACGCGAACGTGTACACAATTAATTAAATTTTATTATTAAGACTACTTGATCCAAAGTTGCGCAAACGCATACTTCGGTCTTAATTTGAAGCCCGTAACTATACCACGCGAACGTCGAAAATCCTAAAATTTCTTATCCGGGCCTAAAACATGTCACTAGCGGCCATGTAATTAAAAATACAAATAAACGCAAAATTAAGTCCAATTCCCCAATTTCTTATCAGACCCAACATTTGACTACTTTTTAATATCCCTTTTGATATCTTCAATTGAGTTCTTTTCTCAATCTGAGCAATCATTTGAATCTCAAGCAATCAAACAAACGAACTGAACCAAAAAATATTTGTTTGAGCAGAATATTTCAATAGTAGACATTAACAAACAAACAGAACACTCACAAAATTAATCAACAAAGCAATATCACCAAGTAATCACGTGCATGAAACTAAGCAAGAGCAAGTAGATAGGAAAAGGATAAGAATGGACCTCAAATTAGCAAATTGTTGCCTTCTACAACTGGACCGAAAGCCGAACAATGTATATTCTTAAAAAAATCTGAAATTGAGGAAGGAACAACCATCGGACCTTCGAACTAAGAACGGGACCAACGAACGGACTACCTATCGATCGTGAAATTACACCGTGTTCCCTTTTTTGGACTCCAAACTCTCCTCTGTTTTTGTGTACTGTTCGTGTGTGTGTTGTCGCCGGAGATGGCAGCGGCGGCGGATGAAGATCAGAGGAGATGGACGCGGCTACTCCGGCGGCTGAGAGCTCTTTTTCTCTTAGGTTTTGGTCGCTATGGTGTGAGGGCGGCTGTCGTTGCTGGTGTGTGTAGGTGGGGTTGGCCAGTGGTGCACCGGTGGGTGGTCGTTCAACAGCAGCGGCGGCGTCTTAGTGTACGTGAAGTTAGGGCTTAGGTTTTCCTTTTCTTATGTATGAATAATAAGATCCTTAGGTGCTGTATTAGGGTGTGTTTTTGGTTGAAGGGTCTGTAAAAGGTGTTGATGGTTGGAGGCGGCTAGAATTGGAGAAGGATGGTGGTCGCCAACGATTTCCCGGCGGATTCCAGGAGGCGGCGGCGGCTGGGAGGGGTTCTATGGTTTTTGTCCAAGGTTTTTTATTGTGTCTAGGTTCAAGTGTGCTGAAGGTTAGGGAGTCTCTCTTAGGGTCTGTGTATATCTTTAGGGAGATTATGTCTTAATTATATAGAGAGGGATTAGGGTTGTAATGTGGGGAATTTGGTTGGGCCTGGGATTTTGGGCCTTGAAATTAGGTCCATTTGAAACAAGGACAAATTTTATCTTTCAAAAATAATCATCCTACTACTAATTAAATTTCGTTTATCAAAACGACCTAATTAACATTTTAATTAATTAAATAAACTAATTGATTAAGCTAATGTATATTTTTTTTGACTTTTATATATTAATCTATCAATTAAAGTGTAATTAATTTCTAAAAATGCGAATTAAACCTAAGATTACATGAAATGAAAAATGTGACAATTTCTATGATTTTAAAATATTAAACATGTATGAAATGCAACTAAATAAAGAAAAGTTCCTAAAATTCATTAAAAGTTATTTTTGATTATTTTTAGGAGTAATTTCCATGCGGGGCAAAAATGGGGTGTTCACAACTCTCAAAATGATCGGCCAGGTCGTTGCATCCTCCTCCTCTTAAAATAATCGTTCGTGCTCGAACGAGTATAGAGACATACCTGAAGTGGTGAAAAGATGAGGATAACGGTTGCGCATATCATGCTCGGTTTCCTGGGTCGCCTCCTCGACTGGCTGACCCCTCCATTGAACCTTGACGGAAGTAATGTTCTTCGACCTCAGCTTTCGAACCTGCATGTCCAAAATACCCACTGGCTCCTCAATATAAGATAAATCCATGTCTAACTGGACTGAGCTAAAATCCACCACATCAGACGGATTGTCGTGATACTTCTGTAGCATAGAAACATGGAATACTGGATAAACCCCTGCTAGACTAGGAGGCAATTCAAGCTCCTAATCAACCTGTCCAACACACCGCAACACCTCGAATGGGGCGATAAACCTTGGTCTCATCTTTCCCTTCTTTCCAAGCCTCATAACGCCCTTCATAGGCGAAACCCGGAGCAAGACCTGCTCCCCAACCATGAATGCAACATCCCGAACCTTCCGATATGCATAACTTTTCTACCTGGATTAGGTTGTGCGTAGTCTATCCTGAATCACCTTAACCTTCTCCAGAGCATCCTGAACCAAGTCCGTACCCAATAAACTAGCCTCGCTCGGCTCAAACCAACTAATTGGAGACCGACATCACCTATCATACAGAGCCTCATATGATGCCATCAGGATGCTTGACTGAAAAGTGTTATTATAGGCAAACTTCGCAAGTGGCAAGAACTGATCCCATGAACCTCCAAACTCCATCACACATGCACGTAGCATATCCTCTTATATATGAATAGTGCGCTCGGATTGTCCGTCCATTTGAGGGTGAAGTGTTGTGCTCAACTCCACTTGACTACCCAACTCATGTTGTACAACACTCTAGAACTGTGATGTAAACTGCGTACCCTGGTCAGAGATGATAGATACCGGTACAACCTGAAGCCTGACGATATATAAACTCGAGCCAGCTGCTCGGAAGAATAGTTAGTCATCAAGGGAAACAATCACCCAAACTGCATCAAACTTCTGTTGAGTCCATGGAAGCCCAACAACGAAATCCATAGTGATCCGCTCCCATTTCCACTCCGGAATCTCTAAATTATGATGCAATCCACCTGGTCGATGATGCTCATATTTTACCTACTGGAAATTTATACACCGGGCTACATATTCCACTATGTTCTTCTTCATTCTCCTCCACCAGTAATTCTGCCTCAAGTACTGATACATCTCCGTGGCACCCGGATGAATGGAGTATCGTGAACCGTGAGCCTCCTGGAGAATCAACTCACGCAAGCCATCTACATTGGGCACGCATAGCATGCCCTGCATCCTCAGTGCACCATCATCTCCAATAGTGACACGCTTTCCCAATGTCTCCAAAAGTCATGCTTGTGTCAAGTGGTCTGACTTGTTTCTGGCATACTAGGCAAGTCTTAACATATTGAGCAACATCATCAGCCATTTGAGTCCAATAATAAGCACCGCGCATCAACTCCATGGTGTGTTCTTCACCTGGGTGGCCGGCCCACAAAGTATCATGGCATTCCATCAGAAGATTCATTCGCATATCTCCTCCTCTATGAACATAAAGTCGGTTCTCTTTCACCTTCAAGAACCCATCTTCCATGTAGAACTAGCGATTCTTTCCTTGTCCTGCCAAATCCACCAAATACTGTGCAGCAAGATCTTTTGGGAGTAGATCATGTATCTGGTCTCTTATAGTGGTGTCCACGTCACCCCTCTTTAGGATGGAAAATAGGCACACTGATGTTAGGTCGGACCTCCAACTAAGCCCATTAGCAACCTTGTTGGTATTTCCACTTCGGTACTCCAGGTTGAAGTGAAAATTCTGCTAGGAGTTACTATCACCTAGACTGTCAGCCATTCAGCTTTGGTTGGGTCATAAAATGACTAATAGCCGTGATGTCCGTCTTGACCAAGACCGGGGTTCCTAGCAGATAGTGTCTCCAAAGGCGTAAGAAGTGGACGACATCCAATAATTCTTTTTCGTGGATAGTGTAGCGGCGTGCTGCATCCTTCAATTTTCGGCTCTCGTACGCAACTGGATGCCCCTCTTGTAGAAAGACTCCGCCCAGAGCATAGTAAGAGGCATCCATTTGTACTTTGAACGACTTGGCCAAATCAAGTTGGGCCAAGATGGGGCTACTAGACATAACCACTTTCAATGCGTTGAAGGCCTCCTCTCGCTTGGGACTCAATCCCAAGGCGTGACTTTCTTTAGGATTTCTATTAACGGCGATGAAATGAGAGAGTAATTTTTCACAAACCGCCGATAAATGTTGCATAGGACAAGGAACACCCTCAAAGCATGGATATCCTTAGGCGGCGTTCAATCAGTGACAGTTTGAATCTTTTGTTGGTC
The DNA here is from genome assembly GCA_005239495.1 of Nicotiana undulata. Lineage (NCBI taxonomy): Eukaryota > Viridiplantae > Streptophyta > Magnoliopsida > Solanales > Solanaceae > Nicotiana > Nicotiana undulata. Next base: position 7,569 of record ML295548.1, on the reverse strand, counting down.
TATCATATGTTAGGAGCCTGAACGGGTGGATTCGCACTCGGTGCCAACTCAATGGCATGGTCCATAGTACGCCTAGGCAGGAGTCGCTTTGGCATGTCCTGTGGCATGACGTCTTCAATCCTTTAGCAGCTCCGTCACGGGTGCAGGAATGGGACCCGAAAAGCATTCAATATCTTCAATATGAAGGGTATCGAGGAACGTAGGTTCATGTCTTTGACTCTCTTCTTCAAACGCAAGACCGATATGTACTCTACGGCCATCTTTATGGTTGTGCATAGGATAATGCAGGGATTGGCCTTGTTTTCTCTCATCAGTAACATGTCGGCATAAGGTATAGGAATGGTGTTGGTTTGCCTCATGAATTCCAATCCAACTATCATCTCGCAGTCATCTATGATCACCATGCGGAAGTTGAATTTACTTCATATGGACCAAGCTTCACTGGAAATCCTTTGTTTGTTCCACCCACTAGCTGAGGCGATGAGTTGATAGCCTTGACACGACCTCTTCCCTTTTCCACAACTAGACCAAGGCGCTCTACCTGAGATGAGGCTAAGTAGTTATGAGTAACAATCATGTCTATCATCACCCGAATGGGCTTGCCATTAACTTTTATTTCGGCGAACATCAGGGTCTTCTCTTGGTTAGAGGAGGCCCATCATCCGCTTTCTTTTTCCCTTTCTTGATGGTTTGGAATGGGTACTTCTTCTTATGGATTTCGGCATTGGTTCCTACCAAGGCCTCAAAAATAGAACAAACAAGTGCGTTAAAGGCACCTATTGGTTATGTCTGGTCAGTATTATTTGTGTCATCATCTACTCCCATCATCAAAAGTTTAATGGGCATTCATTTGTGCATGTGGGCATTCATTGTTCCAATGTGGCCTGCCGCAATAGAGATATCCTGAAGGGGGCTTCCTCCCCTGATCGTTGTTGTGAGATGCAGCACTATTGTTGCCCGAGGAAGGAGTCTTAGATTTGGTTTCACTTCGATCTCCCACATTTTTGCTACGGCCACCATTTCTAGGATGGCCCCCTTTGTATCCTCCTCGGATATGCAGTTGAGGCCTATTCTTACGAGCTTCCACTTGGTAGTCCCCAAGGCATTCTGCGGCTTGGATCGCCTTGGGTAAAGTGTTACCCTTTGTCTTTGCAGCTCCATATAGGCATAAGGTTACATACCTTCCAAGAATGTGAAGAGTTTGTCTTTGTCCCCCATATCCCGTATGTTCAGCATGAGTGTAGAGAATTCCCGCACGTAGTCCCGAACAGACATGGTCTGGCAGAGCTCCTGGAGCTTTCTCTGCGCATTGTACTCATCTTTTTCGGGGAAGAATTGTAGGCGTATGGTTTCCTTCAGGTCTCCCTTGTCTCAAGAGTATCTTCACCAGCCCTGATGGCTTCGTATTTCACCCGCCACCAGAGTTTAACATCACCCTGTAGATACATGGCAGCAGTTGCTACCTTTTTTGCTTCTTCTAACTTCCCCAAGGCATCGAAGTACAGTTCGATGTTGAAGATGAAGTTCTCCACTTCCTTGGCATTTCTAAGCCCCGTTGTAGGGTTTGGCTCAGGAATCTTCAGCTTTTTTGGCAAAGGGAAGGTTCAAAGCACCCCCGATCTGGTTTCCAACTCCTCTAAGTAGGCCATGTAATGCAGCGTTGACAACATTGAGCTAGCCCGTCAAGTTGTCTATGGTTTGGTGCATGGAAGTCACCTTGTCTGCCTCTTGTGATCTATAGACTAAATCCCCGGTCCACTTATGTTTAAGGCCCCCGAATTTATTGAAAATTTTGGCTGCCTCTATGCCTGCCATTTGCTAGTCTCCTTCAGAGTCGTGGCTGATGTTTGCCATATCACCTTCGCCCTACTGCATCCTGCGGTCCAGATCGTCCAACCTTTGCACTAGGTTGGTTCTTAGATTAGGCATTATATTCATGAGTTGTAATATGTTAACCGTCTCTTCAGGGGCCGCAATGCGGTCCCCATGATTCACCATGGTCAGAAATGATGGTAATGGGAATGTGTTCCCTCGTCCGATGTCGAGCCTAGGCTCTGATACCAACTGTTATGTGGCGCCTTCCTGTGATTTCTTGGAAGGGCGACATAAGGCTAAGCAACTGATGTCTGTGTGGCTACTATCCACCAACTGGGTTCCCCTCCGTACGCTAGACGAGACTGTCAGTGCCTTATGAAAAATCAATGTCGAGAGCAATTGAGAGAACAGAAAAGTGAATGAGAATGAAAGAAAGCTTAGTTGCGTTAATGAAGCTATTACAGAAAGGCAACACGCTATCGAGGGAAATAGACACCAATATAGAGAATTGTTTGCTTGCTTGAAAGTTTGATTACTTGATCCCCCCTAATAATGCTTAAAAACATAACCAAAATTACATGACTTGACATAACTAAGCTAGAGAGACATAATGGAAATACGGGAAGTAAGGCTACTCTATATTTACAATAAAAAGGACTTAGATTCCTACAAGGTAGAAACAGGTCAGTTGGCAGCAACCTTGTCTTTAGCATAAGAGTCTATGCATGCGGCGTTGTTAGCATTTGCCTGCGGCTGGGTGCTGGCGAGGGCTATCGATGGGGCGACAGGCACAAGCGCACTTGTCATTTGGCGCGGCCAAGACCAGGGGTTTGTCCATGGCGCTATGCGTTGGAAGTCTTATCAGGATGCTATAACACGCGTCCAAGGGTCCTGGGACATGGCTGGAAAGCCGCCCGTGACAACACACAAACACGGTCTGCTATTATTAGGGAAACGAGGACTTTGTCGTGTTCTTGCTTTTTCTACTAACTAAAACATACCTATGCTTTTGAGTCCTACCCAGTCAAAGCAGTTTTCCAAGACTCGTTATCTAGAGAAACGGAGTCACACATTGCAAGTTGTTTCCAACTTATAATATGCATAGGTTGTTAGGAGTTCTATAAGAAAGCTCACGTGAGTGTTAGGAGCTCTATAAGAAATCTCACTTGAGTCACCTGTATCTCAACTACTTTAAGTCCTGTTTTATTTATAAAAATCAACACACTGCACGTCAAAATGTAAAATGAAAAGATAATAGATTAAATCACTGAATTCATTTCTGTGTTTTGAATCTGTAAAAATGGAAAACCACCGGTTTGAACATTAATATAGCAATTTTCAGATGACTTTGTTACATTCTTCCTGAAGTAATTCATTTCAAATGCAGTAATGAAGACTCATATATATTCAATTCCCAGGGACATTGAGTTCAATATGTGAATTGCGTAGAGTAATCTAAATTGAATAACATGTGGAGGTTGAATATTACAATTTTGATTTCTAATCTAAGGCTAGAGGAGCAACGCACTGATCAAAAAATGTTGTGAATGACTTGTGACTAAGAAATTTGAAAATAGAACTAACGTGATCTTGTTATTAACATTAATATATAGAATCCTTGGTTTTGACTTCATATGTAATAAAATTGAAAACTAGAAAAATCTTTTAAAAAAGTTCTATAAGGGAATGGGGAGCGCGAGAGGAAGGGTTGCCACACGCTCTAACGAACTGATCTACTCCAACAAGTTGAGCGGTCTCGTATAAACTTTAACAAATAATACGCATAAGAAAATGTGAGTGTTTTATTGGAACATAGAATATGCCTATATTCGTATGAAATTGAATCGCCTAAAAATAATATTTAGTTTTTATTGATTCATGTAAATAAACAATACTTAGTAATTTACTGAATTATTCTTGTAATCCTCCGATCTTGCTCACTAGCTTCTAAAATTTCTTGCCCATTTAATCTTTACTATCAGTAAAAGAAATGTCGTAGTATCTTTCAAATTTTACAGTTAGGCAAGACAAATGCATTTGTAAATTTTTAAAATGTAGACGTTTAAATATAATAATTCGATTCTTATTTGTCCTTTTATTTATTACATATTTCATATAAAAGTAATATGAAATGCTAAAAAGCCTACTTTTGAACCCTGGATTGGTGAGGTGCGCTTGGCACTTGGATATGAAGAGTGTACTGATAGCAGCAACTATTATAAACCCTTCTCTATAGTTGTTCAAATTTAGGAAAAAATACTCCGTCAAAAATATTTGCAGCTACCTTAACGAATAACTATTTGTATCCCCCCTTTTCTCAACATTGGACAACCAGCAAATTGATAAAATGAAAATACCATCATGTAGGAGACTTTATATTGTCCCAGGATTTACAGCAGCAACCAAGAAAGTTATGATCTCCATGACCCAAATTAGTTGCACACACATGGCAGGGTGAAGCTACATTGTCCTAAGGTTGGTTAATTGATCATCATATGCAGATAAAATATTATACAACCTATATTTAACACTGTTTAACGAATTTTTTATTTATTTCTTTCAAGTTTAAAGACCCTTGAAAAATATTTAATTTTGTCACTACACACATCAAAGGTGGATTTTATGCAAATTATGTGCTAATATGTCTGAGCGAGTTTGGGAAGGGGTTAAAGCATTTTTAAAATTGCTACTGACCTTCACCGAATAATCGTTCACCGAATGAAAAATCTCAACTTCAGCGACCCCCTCTATTTCTTAACCATTATACACTGAACATGCAGGATATAGTTGATGTATAATCTGTTTATAATGGGTGTATACATTATACATGATTATATATTTATTATATCCTGATTATACATACATCATATACTATATTATAAGTGGGAAGGCCAAAGTTAAAAGTTGAAAGACGAAAATAACCCTATAATCTGAAGTACTATAATACATTTAATTAAATAAATTATTCCTTAACTCTTATGTACAAAAACATCAGAAAAAATAGTCCACACTAAATATACCTAATAATCATCATAATATTGTAGTCGAGTCTCTTTCACTTCTATCCATTTTCATACTCTTGAACGGTTACACATAAATAAGTTCAATTACCTACTAAGAATTAATAAATAGACTTGAACAGGTAGACACAAATATGTTCAAATAACCTAACGATTAGAGCGAATAAAGAGACGGACAATTGTGTCACTATATCAATATATTAGTAGAGAAAATTAACGTCGTAGGATCATCAAGCAATGCTTCTGCAACTCTATATCATAGCCAGTCAAATCCCAGTTTATGAGCATTATTGTGTTTTTCTGCTTGATATCTAAGAAGTTCTCTATCGAGAAATATGTGTGTTCATAATCTTTATCTTCTAATTTATTTGTACCAATAGAAATAGTATATAATAATTCAAAATTTCAGATTTTAATATTTTTAACCAAATGTATTATTAGGCATTAAAATTCGTTGGAAGTGTTCATGAGATTAGCATTATACATGCAAAATATTACTTTTGTGCGAAAAGCACATGCATCCAAAACCTATTGCTCGTAGATATTCAATGAACATATGGATTGAGGGGTTAATAAATAATCAGTGCTGGCTCAATATATATATGCAAGCTGGATTCCTTTTATATCTTTACATTGAACCCTACTAACCGGTCATGAAAAGAAAGCAATAGCACATGTACGATATTGATTGTAGGAACAAAGTTCAGTATTACTAAAAATGTCATATGACTTGGAACTTTGCTGCTAGTATGGTAATTTAATTTGAAAAATGAATGACAATCTACATATATAGGTAGTCTTAGTTTCTTTTACATTTTCATATCAGATTTAAGAAAAACTTAAAAATAATTGTCATTTACTTACATTTTGTAATCTTGAAGGAAGCAGAGGCAGATCTAGGATTTGTAGTACATGGGTGCACTACTAAAAAGGAGTATGAGAAAATGTATTAAGTGAGAATTGATGCCTTTATTCTTATTCGCAACTAACTCAACCTTCAATCAAGTACACATTCAACCTTCTTTGAGCATGGGTGCCAAAAGTTAGTATATAGTATCAATTTTAGAAAACATATACATAAAATATCTAATTTTATGGAGAGATCATAGGTTCATGTGCTCCATATTTTTGCCTATAAATTCGCCCCCGAAAGGAAGTGCATCGGTCATGTCAAACAAAGTCAGACCTTGTACTATTAAAGCTCCAAATATCAAAGTTGAATTACCCAATCACCATAAAAGTGAAATGTTCATTTTACCCTTCATCTAAAAGATTACTCCTATCAACATAGAAAATATAATTAAAAAGTTATTTTGGATTTTAAAGTTAGCTTTAAAATTATCATGAACTTATTATAGTTTTTGGATATTTGCGAATTTCTTCCTTTATTTGGTTAGCTATATAGGATTGCATTAATCAATTTCAAAAACTTATATTTTTCTATTTGATTTTTATTGTATAACGTAAACGTAGTGTTTAGTGGACAAATAGTTATGTACTTTTAATGTTTTATGTACCCATTGATAAGGGTACACGCGCAAAGCGCGTGCACAGAGACTAGTCACAATACTAAAAGTAGAAAGCGTTAACTGTCAAAGTTGAATTACCAAAGAGTCCATAAAAATTAAAAGACTATTTTACTCATTAATTATATAAACACTACTTCGATAATATTCTTGTACAAAAAATAAAATCACCTTCCAATAAATAATAAATTTGTACTTAATGCAGCCTTTTCAACTCCTATATATTCCTTTCATCTTCCGATACTTTATTGCAAATGTACACATTATCTCAACCTTTAGAATGTCCATCCAATATTTATTCCTTTGAGCTTCCGACAATTATTATAGATTCATGTATTTCAGTCTTCTCTCCTTCTTTCATTCATTTTATAAAATTAGACAATGAAATCAATTAAGCAAGTCTTCTTACTGTGAGACCAAGTCAATTGGAAAAATGGACATTAACCATTTGTTCTTTTCATTTGACATACATGATATCTATCTATAACACATACTACTGATCTATATTTTCAAATGAGGTAATATTTTTTCTATTCCTATTAGTTTTACGAGTCTCGCGCATATTTTACAATTGTTCATGTATTTATACAATATTTTTATAGTCTTTATCAAGAAATGACTATCTTTTGTTATAAAAAGCTTGGCTACTATACAATCCTTATTGATTTTCAGTAAAAATAGCATTAAGTTTGTTATTTTCCTTTTGCTACATTATTCAAGTGTTAGACTAATTACCAAGCTCATTAGTAGACATAACTTCTTTACTTCCTCTTCTATTTACTTTTACCGTTAAGAAGTCATGGGTTATGTGAAAGGGCTACTACCTAAATCAAATATATTGTTATTAACTTATTTCATAAAGAGAAATCTCTGATTATAGAAATAAATAATCGAAATAAAGAGGGTGAACGGTAGTACCTACAATAGGAATGGCAGGCGGTGTGGGGCGGGTTCTATCTGAACCCGCGAAATTTAAACCCGCCCCGCCCCGCATAGGATTCAAACCCGCGTTTACCCGCCCCGCACTCCACCCGCGTCCACCCGACCTGCTCCGCACCCGCAATTTTTTTTTTTTTTAAATGTAATTCTTTCTTTTTAAGAAAAGTAGACTTAAATCTGAAAATTTTTAACAAAACAAAAAATTGCTCTTAAATTCCTACAAAAATAATTTAATCAAGCTAAGAGCAACAAGGAGTAGTTCTTTTGAG
>ML295544.1:104728-114759 GCA_005239495.1 Nicotiana undulata | reverse complement strand
CGTATAAGGAACTATTCCGAATAATAAAGTTTCAATCTTAACAAAATTATAAAAATCGACCCCTGAGCCCGTACCTCGGAACCCGACAAATTTTACAAAATCCGATTACCCATTCCGATACGAGTTCAACCATACAAAATTTATCAAATTCCGATACCATTTGGTCTCCAAATCATGATGTTTCATTTTAGAAAGTTTCTTTCAATACCCACATTCTTCCTCAATTAAAAACACAAATTAAATGATAAAACTAAGGACTAATTCATGGAATATGTTTAATTCTAGTGGAAGAACATTTACCCATTAGATTTGTGTGAAAAACCCTCAAAGAATCGCCAAGAACCGAGCTCTAAAAGTCAAATTATGATAAAAATGGCTTAACCCTCATTTTTGAAACTTATATTCTGCTCAGACGTTTAATGAATCGCGATCGCGGAACATCGTTTGCGATCGCGAAGAAGAAAGGGTAAAACTACCAGGTTTTTCATCGCGAACGCGACAAGGAGTCCGCGAACGCGGAGAAGGAGAACAAGGACACTACGCGAATGCAGGGGATTCTATGCGATCGTGAAGAAGAAGTAAAACCTACTGCCCCAGCCCTATTTTCTACTGTGCGAACGCGAAGAGGAGGGTGCGATCGCGAAGAGTGAATCCTACAAAGCTGTGCGATCATGAAGTAGTCTATTCGATCGCGATTAAGGAAAACTGGGCTGGTCCATTTTACACTATGCGATCGCGGATGAGTCTATGCGATCGCATAGAAGAGAACACCAGATAGCAGAATCGGCAGAGTAAAATGAGAGAAAATTGACCCGAAACCTATCCGAAACACACCCGAGGCTCCCGGGGCCCCGTCTAATCACACGAACAAGTCATATAACCTAACACGGACTCGCTCGAGGTTTCAAATCACATAAAACAACACCAAAACGACGGATTAAACCATAAATCAAACTTATGAATTTTCAAAACTTCAAATATCAAAGCTCGCGTCGAAACCTATCAATTCAACCCGGAATGATGTGAAATTTTGACAGACAAGTCACAAATAACACAACGGACCCACAATCATTTCCGTAATTCCATTCCGAGCCCGATATCAAAATTTCACCTATCGGCCGAAATCGTCGAAATTCTAACTTTCGCCAAATTACCTCAAATCCCTCTACGGATCTCCAAATTCATTTCCGGACGCACGCCTAAGTCCAAAATCATCATACAAAGCTGTTGACATTAGCCAAAACTCATTCCGAGTCCGTTTACACAAAAGTCAAACCTCCGGTCAACTTACATCACTTAAGCTTTAAAATTTGAAAATTCTATCACAATTCGACTCCAGATTATCCGGTAACTGAATCTAACCACGCACACATGTTTATATACACAACGTGAAGCTTTTCAAGACCTTACGCCACCGAACGTAGTTTAAATTCTAAAAACGACCGGTCGGGTCGTTACACTTCGTTGGGATAAGCCAATCGGCGGTGCTATCCAACAAGGGTAGCGCGTTCACCAAGAAAGGCCATAAGTGGTAATTTTGTGGAGGTTGATGTAGGTGGTGGAGTGAGGCGATACAAGTCATTGTCAACGACTCCCCAAAGTACTGTTTTGCCCTGCAAATTCTTGACAACGCACTCATTAGCATGAAACTCAACAAAGACATTATTATCACGAGTGAGTTTTGAAATACTTAAGAGGCTTTTTGTCAGCTTGGGAACAACAGGAATATTAGAAAGTTTGACACTTTTAGGACTAGCAGATAGAACTTTAGAGCCAATATGCGAAATATTTAGTGACATACAGTTGCCGACCACAAGTTGATCATCTCCATTATACTCCGAGTTGATGGATATGTTAGCTAGATTTGGAGTGACATGGTGAGAGGTACCCGAGTCGAAGTACCATGCTGGATCAACAATTGTAGATGGAGAAGCATAGTTGGCCTGTGGTTGGAGAGGGATCCACGTATATTAGACATATCAGAAGGATGTGAAGAAGCTACTGTGGACTGAGAGTTGGTGCGTGTGGGAGGGTAGGCAGTGATGTCATGGCGTTGATAGCAGTTACGCGCTTCATGTCCAGATTTTCCACATATTTGGCATTGAGAGCGACGACGATTTGTGCGTGAATTTGAATAACTAGACTCCTTTTGCGTAAGAGCGGGTGCCCGAGAGGTTTTGGCTAAGTTGGCAGTGGGCATAGAAGAATCTGAAATAAGTTGAGCCTTTTCATTTATTCGTTCTTCTTCTTGAAGAAGAAGTCCAAGTAGGTCTGTAGGATTAATAGGTTCAACTCGCAAGTTGAGAGCTGCACGAAAAGAACCAAAAGGACGAGTCAAGACCATAGAGAATATATGAGACAAAATCATCATCCGAAACAATTTGAGAGCTTTCGCCTAAAGCATCGGCTAAATCACGTTTCTTTTCAAAGTATTCAAGGATAGAGAGAGATCCTTTTTGAAGAGAGTGAAGTTGTCATTCAAGTTATCGCACACAAGATTTTGCTTGGGTTTGGAAAAGGCGTTCAATTGTGTTCCGTGCTTCATAAGAGGATTGGGCAGTGATTATATGAGGAAGCAGGGGGCCTGAAATTGTTTGTTTGATCCAGAGAAGGACATAGAGATCACGTTGGTGCCAATCTTCATATTTTGGATTTGGAACAGTAACAGGTTATTTAGTTGGAGCATTTTGAGTTGTTATTGTAGCAGGTGGCGGGTTGTAGGATAGAACAAAATAATGAAAACAAAAAAATTGGAGAGCATTCATAACATTGCTCTTCCAAATCTGAAAGTTATTGCGATCAAGTTTTGGAGAGAGATTTGGTAAATGATATGTAGTTTTATCAGAAGATGATCCCCGTGTGAGAGTGAGACTGTTGATTAAATTTGCGGAAGCGTCCATGTCGGATCGATGTGTCTGATACCATATAAAGAAGTAAAGATGTCAAAGATGAAAGAATGTCCAATGTGCAGACTCTCGATTAACTTTACTGTCGAGAGGAAGAGCCCTATAAATATTTCTTATGTACAAGCAGAAGCGGACCCATGATTTGAACATAGCGGGGGCACCATCTTTAGTATACCAAGTACTAGCTAGCGATAAAGTTCGACATTCAAATCTGTAAAAACTTAATGATTATGATAACTATCATTAAAATATAAATTTCGATATTATCAAATATCATTAATTTTGTACTAATATAACTTAAGTACATCGTCCACTCATAGCAGGGTCGGGGTTATTTCACATCAAACTCATCTAAAAAAGAGAGGCATTGTCTGATAAAACTAGTACTTGATTGAAAAGAATTAAATTTCGCCAAGAATATGTTATCTAAATTCATAAGAAGAAAAACTTCCTAGAAAAACGATTACAAGCAAAATAACATTTTCTTCAATCACCTAAGGATCTTTCTTCTCAACCACATAAGGATCCTTCCTTCTCAATCAAACTGCTAATTGTAGGAGATGGATTCGATCTTGGGACGTCACAGAAGTGAAGGCACTTTGAGTGCGTCCTTTAACCAACTCTTCTGCCCAACTTTTGTGTTTAGGGGGCACATGTAAAATATTTAAGGGGTCCTTACTGTATATACATATAGGTACAAAATACATATAGTGTATTTTTGCCGAGGTTAACGGGTTCCCGTGACCCCTCACCTCCCCACGTAGGTCCGTCCCTGTGTACAAGGATTCAGTTACACAAGTCCTATAATCTTTCTAGATTTGAATTTGAAGATAACAACAAATCATAATAGTAATTCAATATACAAAGTTGATTCAAAATAGGAGAGAATATCCGCTAGCAGTTAACTAATCTTCTGTTTGGTTCTTGATGTTGCCGTGAGAGAAATTCTCAGTCAATAAACCACTATTAGATTGTCATCAAAACCCAGTTCAAATCACACCCAAAACGTCATTTATAACTGAGTCAAAACGCAGCTGCAAAATAGCTCCCAAACACCCGAAATAGTAGCTGAAAATTTGTTCAACTCCATCCTCAAAACAATCCTTAACCTCGCCCAAAATTCCAGCAAGAAGCCAACAACGAGCGCATCATCTTCCTCCACCAAAATAGCTGCTCAAACAGCCACAAATCCAACTCTCTAATCTCGAAAAGTATCCATTGATCTCTGGTTTAGCAAGGAATATTTCCAGAATTTGAGTTCATGAATATTTGAATTCTTTGTTTGATTTCTGTTATAGGCTTATTTTCTAAAGTCAAGCCATGGATTTTGATTTTGTTGTTGATATGCTTATGTTTATTTTTGTAGTAGCATGTTAAAATAATGTTCTAATACAAGCCATTGAATCCGTTAATTTAGTTTAGTTTATTCCGTTCTGTAAATATTTGGTCAATGAGGGTTTAATATGAATTTATTCCATAAGTATTCCATACCTTACAATAATCTCAAACCTTAGGAAAAATAAATAATTCTGAACAATTGTAGTTTGTTTTAGGCGCGTTTAAATAACGTCGTGATTATGGGTATGATTTTCGTGGCATGGTCACGATACATAATCCCCGAGTGTGTGTTTCACGTGACTCGACCCCAACTTCAAACATTAATATTAAATTCGCGGGTGCGTTTCACGTGGCGCGATTCACAATGTGTACTAAAAACCAATAAGTGCGCGACATCGCGACTTATTTAAATAATTTCGATAAACACTAAAAGCGGTCAAATAATTAATTAAAAGCGGCTAGAAAGTAAAATGCACAATAGGTTTCAAATATGTTTAATTCAGATAATTAGGCCAATTATCAATAGTTGAGAGACCATGCTAAAACCTCGGATTCCGAGAGTGCCTCACACCTTCTCCCGGATTAACAAAATTCCTTACCTAGTCTTCTGTGTTCGCATACCAAAAAATAAAATTAATTTCCTCGATTTAGATTTTAAAATAAACCGGTGACTTGAGACACCATCTTAATAATCTAAAGTAGCGGCTCTGATTAAATAACTAATCTCATTCGATTAATGTCACTTTACTTGAAAAAACCTCATATCTCTTCGGAAAAAAAGAGGTGCGGCAGTTATCTTGTTTGAAAAGTGTAGAAATAAAATGTAGAAAAGCATACATTTACAAGAGTCTAGTAAACAATTGCGGTGAGTATAGAGAGATTTATTCTACACATATGACTTTATACTATACCATGGTGAAATAGGTACTTTCACCCTCAATTTATCACTTGACATGACTAATTGACTGCAGTAAATTAATGTGTTTCGTACGGACGCTTATTAGGATAAATCAACTTAGGGTGTGTTTGATAGAAATATTTTTGTTATGAATTCATTTTCCTCCAAAATATTTTTCTTATCAAGATAATGAAAGACATTTTTCAAAATTCCTTCTCAACCTTCCCACCCTCACCAACCAACCCTACACCCTCACACTCACCCACCTAACCTCATCCCTTCTCTCCAAAAATGTTTTTTTTTTTCTTCAAATTTTAGTTTTTTTCCCGTCACCAGCCACCCTACTACCCCACTCCCCCACCAAAAAAAAAAATTTATTTTTTTACTTTTTTTTATAATTTCAAATTTTTGTTTTTTCGTTTTTCTGCACCACCTACCCCTACCGCCAAACCCCCCTCCCCTCACAAAAAAAAATGTTTTTTTTTTTTTTTCTTTTTTTCCCCCCCCCTCCCCCCCCGCCAAACCCCCCCCCCCCCCCAAAAAAAAATGTTTTTTTTTTTTTTACTTTTCTTTGTAATTTTAAATTTTTTTTTTTCTGCACCCCCCTCACCCCGAGAAAAAAGATATTTTTTTTTTTTGAATTTTAGGTTTTTCTTCTTTCGGTTTACAAGTTCCAAAGTTATGAGTTTAGAGGTTTATGTATTTGGAATTTTATGGGTTTAGGAATTATAAAGTTTACGGGTTCGAAATTTTGCGGTTTCGAAAGTTTAGCGGTTCAAAAGTTTATGAAATTTGTGGGTTCGGAAGGTTGTTGGTTCAAAAGTCTATGGTTTTATGTTTATTGTATCTAAATTATTTATGGATACTCATGAGAAGTTATTTTCCTTAATTTTCATATTAAACACTAAAAAATGAATAAAATTACTACTTATTTTTCAAGAAAATATTTTCGACGAAAAATAATTTCCGTTATACCAAACACACCCTTATTCTTTGGATCTGGTTAATCAATTTTACATGCATGCACTTTTTATGTACTTAATTACTCCCTCCCGTCCAAAATAACTGAGTTTTGGCTTTTTTCTTGTGGTCCAAAATAAGTGATTTTTTCAGATTTCAAGAATGAATTAATTATTTTTTCCTACATTGCCCTTGGAGTAAATAGTGTCGGAGTATGTGTTAGGAGTATTTATGGAGGATAGTAAAAGTTAATATGGTCAATTATATTGCTAATTTATGCTAAAAGGTGAATTTCTTAATATGTGTGAAAACATGCAAAGACATCACTTATTTTAGACCGGAAGGAGTATGGTTAACTAATTATATATTTTTGTTACTCCAACTCTTCATGTGCTTTTTTCTAATTGCAGTGCCACATAGACTTTACCCAAAAATAGATATGATTTTTTTTATAAAGATGGAGACTAATTAACAAAATATAGCAATAAAGAACAATTTAAAAGGTGATCTTGACGACCATTATTCAATTGGACTTATATTTATGGTCTTGTGAGCAAGAGATTAAAGAGAAATACTAAAATGACCATGGATACTTATTTCAATTAATAGCAAGACTCTATTTTCATTCATTTATATGGACAATTAATTCTAATACAAAGATATCAGATAATTCTAGTGCAAATCCACAAATGCGATTTGTCAGTTTGATAGGAGTACTATTCAGTGAAACCCACATTCATTTAGTAAAAAATCATTATCACTGAAATCAATGTTGCTCAATTTCATCGTCAACTTTAGACATTGGTGATGGACTTATCAACCATGTTTGTAATGAGCTGCTGTTGTTGGAGTTGGTCCTGTATTAAAGCCGCCGGTGGTGGGGGGAATTGTGGTCCTGTCCTGTATTCTTCCTCTTCCATTTCCGGTCACTGTTTTAATCATTTCAACCACAATATAGTAAGTAAGTTACCATAGTAGTATAAACAAACTCCTTTATATAAGTGTATAAATATATTCGAAAGAAAACAAAAAACACATCTAAAGGAACGTCTAATCATCAATATTTTCTGCAGAAGAATTGATAGATCAAAATGGATATTAACTGAAAAGAATTGGCAGAGATGATTATGGTGATGCAAGAAAACACAAGTAAAAGAAAAGAAAAACTCATAATAATGAAAGCAAAAACAAGATGCATAATAAAGAGAGAGGAAAATCAAGAAAATACCAAAAGAAGAAGAATATAGTATACCAATAGTGAAAAACCGGCAGAAAAGAAGAACGGTGGAGATGATCCCGGCGAAAATAAGAATACAGTTGATTATCACTAAAATTCTACTCCGCCTTCTGCGTTGGAGACGATTAATTTTCAGTTTGATCAACATGTACACCACGATTAATATGAACATGATCATCTCTTCTGCACAGAAAGCCTAGCTATGAGAGGAGTTTCTTGACTTCTTTTTTCTGTAAATTTTGGGGTTTGCTGAGACGGACTGACTGTTATATGAGGACTAAGATTGATCCTATATAGTTAATAGTTAAATTAGTTAAAAGTCGGTTTAGTTTGTTGAAATTGGCGCCAACTCTTTTTCCTTTTTGGGGTGCTCTGCCACGTGTCATTCTTTCTATTAGACTCGGTTAATTCTTTGAAAATCAATTTGCAAAAGATGTTCTATCAGATAACTCTCTCATAATTCCATATATATATATATTCTTGTGAACAAGTTATAGAAAAGGGTACTAAATTATCTTACATTGAAATTTTAAGTACAGTCAATAGAAATTAAAAATAGAAAATAATGTGTACTAATCAACATTGCATTATATGCCGGGGCGCACAAACATATATCTTTTCACATTTTCCTTTCTTTCTTTCTGATGTAAAATTCCGACTAAAATGTTATATGTGTTCCTTATTTGAAAGTTTACCTGACCTAAAAATCTGTAAGCCAGTCGTTATCTTTCACCCACTCTGGCAGATTCAGGATTTTACACAAGCGAGTTCAATTTAAAATGACGCAAATCGATTGTATAAGCGGCATCGTGACGAACATAATTTGGTCGCATCTTTGTTAGTGCTTTTCCTTTTGGTCTCTTTTGTTTATAGCGTGATGTTAAAATTAAGTCATTTAAAAGTGAGTGCACTTTAGTTTACAAATTTTGGCATTTTAATAGTACAAAAGACTATTTCCTCCGAAATTTTTTAATAATTTATCTTATTTCACCAAACACTCTTATCTATTTAATTTAACAAATTTTAATTTTTTAAAAATTTTGTTAAAATTTAACAAAAAAATTATTTAACCAATAAAATATTTTATTAACTCCAAGAAGTTCGAGGGAATCCCCTGTGGTTGCGAGCTAGAGCTGCCATAACTTATGGCTATAGCAATGGGGACTTCGCTTCACTCTCCTTGAAGAAAGCAAGTTTTAACAAACTTATTCAAGTTCTTTTTTCCAAAGAAGTCCCGCTCCGACCGCCCGACGAGTCATCTAATCAGGACTGGTGCCATCCGCGCTTCTCCTGACTAGGTCAAGGCCCTTTGTGTGATAACTCTATCTTTCTGGAAGCTACCTCCCCTCTCTCTTTATGCACGCAATTCTCTGTCTTCGTTCGTGATCATGTTGGGCGAAACGTAGTTGTAGAGGAATTCTCTTTCTAGTATGGTTCCTCCATTATCGTCCAGCTCCCTAACCTAAAGCGGCTTTTTTTTTTCCCAGGGGTCCAGAAGGCTTCTTTTAGGCCGGGCACCTTCTTTCTCTTCATTTCATTTCAGGAAGAAGAAGACGGCCATGTGATGATGCATCAAATAGATGCAAGGGTGGATGACTCAGTAGGTCCTTGTATGGTCCGGCTCCTCATAAATGATGTTAGGATCGGCCAGGAGCAGTCGTGTGGTTTTCCCAAAGATCGCCGTGAGTGTAACCCGCCTGCTGTTCCATTCATCTACATTTGCTCCTTTAATCCATAGCTTAAAAGGGTTTTCACGAGCGTTGGCGGGTTCTGGAGTGCCTGTCAAGGGCGCTAGCGCATACCCCGGGGTGATCATCACCACCTGCACCTCACATCTCGGCACAGTGGAACGTGTAACCCGCCTGTTGTTCCATTCAACTACATTTGTTCCTTTAATCCATAGCTTAAAAGAACGCAGCAGCGAGGGACAACCCGCCCAGCCAGCGGGGAGGATGATATCACACAGGTCACATGTTAATTTTTGGAGTCAAGCAAGTTGCGAAATAAAGGTCGGCAAAAGTTATCGTAAATTTCTCTAATAAATTTTCTAAACTTTGGGTCAAATGTATCAGATAATTTCTCCCAATATATAAAGAGTTATGGGACCCACAACCTACCGAATCGAAGGTCTACGAGTCTAGTTCGCAACCAAAAAAACCTACATCAAACCGACATCGGAGTAAGAAGTTATGACTGTTTTACCACAGACTATCCGGGCTGAAATCGGGTCGCGAGCCGGGGTCGGGTCAAACAAGTAGTATAAGTCGGAAAATCCGACTTTTAAGACCAAAAAACATTTCACCTTCGTCCCAAAACAGTGAGAAAACTGAAGAGAGGGTTCCATGGTGGTTTTGAGTGATTAAGGTACGTTTTTGATGATTTCTATCGTTAAAGTTTGCCCCCGTGCCTAGAAACCTAATCTCTACGCTTTGCAATCGTTTTCCCCTTCTATTAGCTGTGTTTGGAGCTATTTTGGAAGATAGGAATTTGTTGTTCTTGTTGTTTCTTCAAGCTTTATACTTGGTTTGCCAAGGTAATCATCTTCGGACTCTTTTATGATCGTTTTTACAAAGTTCTACGGACGTTTCGTCAAGGGGTCATATGATGAAAAATCTGCCGATTTAAACTCAATTATGAACTGTTTATAGGTGCGTATAAGCTGCATATATATAGTGTTTGCGAAGCTTAGGAC